>MU896166.1:0-11715 GCA_036418205.1 Ostertagia ostertagi | reverse complement strand
GACTTTTCCGTGCTTTTTAAGCTATCCCATGTAACTTGAAACCACAAATTATATACGCTCAATTCGGTAGCAGTCTTCTCAACTGTTTCAAGCACATTTGGTTCCATCAAATGTTTCAGGTAATTTTTACCGAAGTTCGACATCCAACGATCACCCTCGCCAACTTCGAGGCTATCGCCATCCCTACACAAGCTTTCCAAATCGCTTCATGCTTATTTTTCGCAAATGCGTGGCCAAACGAATAGTTTATATCGTGAGCTGATTCCGCTCCTTTCTGCCCTAATTCGAGGTAGAAGAAGAAAATCGTGAGGATTCGCTTGGATGAGCATGTTGCATTCAAGGCTTTAAATGAAGAGTCCCTCTAGAGCCAAAGCTTACCGCGATTTGGATAGAGCAAAAACGCGCTTTCTAATGATATGCAACTCGTAGCAGTCTGAAAACCTAGCCAGAAATAATGCCATGAACTTGAACTGTCGAAAACGGCCAGAACTTTCCTTACAACCTAATACATATGTGCTGAGCGAGTCGATTGAAGAAGTTTCATGGCTGCTTCTAGGCCAAATTTATTCCATAACTAATCTCGAGCGTGTCCGCGTTGGAAGACATCTTCACATTTTGATACTGATAAGGAAAGCAAAATGCTTCTTTTCAACCATGAATAATTTCGGTTAATTCCACAACGAATATCCACCTGCTTCTTTACTCTGTCTTTCTACTGCATTAAGCCCTGTCGTTTTTGGTTACCTCGCATATAAAGTAGGAGAATTCACCTGGTTGAGGGACCCGCGGAGCTCCTAAGTGTGCGAACTGAAGCACAATTTGCACAGGAGGAGTTGACCTCGTTGACCTATTAAGGTTTAATCCCGCCGCGGCTGGTCAGTGCACGCCCACCGATCATCTGATCACTCGCCGCAGGTCTATACGTGGTGAGTGATTAGATAGGTGAGAGAGCGTAGTGTTGAAGAGGGCACAGCGATGATAGTCGCATCAATGCTCAAATCAACGGGCAAGGAAGGGGTCCCATTTCTCGGGTTCTGGGCCGTTTCTCATGGTTTTTCCTTCTTTAGTGTACCACTCACCATCGCTAGGTTAATTTGAAATGGGTTGCCTTTCCAGCGTGAATTCGTCCTTTAAGCCCTGTCGTTTTTGGTTACCTCGCATATAAAGTACGAGAATTGAAATTAAAAAATATCAGCAGCTGAATTTACACCTTCAAAAATGAGCGCTCGATAGGGGGCGGGGCATTTCGGTGCAGAGCACCCAAGGCAGTTGCAAGCGCAGTTAACATTTTCTTTTCTTTCATCGTTTGAAAAACTACTACTCATCTCAGCTTCCTTTTCGCAAAAGAAAGTCGTTCTGGGAACGGCACGAACTAACGCACCACATGTCTCTCCCTCTCAAAGCACCCAAAAGGTACTAAACTGCCAAAACTTAAAGAAACTATCAACTACAAACACATGTTCCCAATGTGGGTTTTCTTCCTTATCCCAACCAGCAGGTTCAGTGTATGGCCCAAACGGGATACCCGACAGGAGGCACGTCGCGCGGCAACAAGACAGTCAGCGGACGAGTTCGCGTACTGTAGTGATTTCGCGTCAAGTTAAATAGAATGTACCATTGTACGTCCTACATCGCACATCACGCGCTGCGACTCGTCCGCTGACTCTGCCTTCTTGCCGCGCGACGGGCCTCCTGACGGATACCCGGCCCAAACGCATGGTCGTATGGCCCTGGCCCACTCAATATGAAGGACAAGTCTCACGTCTACATGAACGATGCCTCACCAAACTAGTAGTGTTTCTCTGCATTGTATGCATTGCAAATGGTTTATTAAGAACAAGAAATAATAGCGTTCTCATAGACATCTGCCTTGTTCGCCCCGTGTAAGCTGCCGATCGCTTGCTTATTTCACCTTCAGTAAGCTTCATCACGTTATTCCATTACCCTTGGTTGTTTTTTTTTGAAAAATAAAATGATAAACGAGACTTTGAGATGTTGACGGAAACAGCACGGATTCCCATTATAAACGTCTAGCTGCTCCGTTTCCTGTCACATGGCCGTTGTTGTTGCTTTGTGATATTTCGTCTGATGTCAAGTTTTGAGTTTCCAAAGCAACAGCAGTACTTATCCTGCTCGTCACCTTTATGATGGTTGATGCATTATTATTGCGGATTTTTTAGCGCCTTCTTTGCTCGGAAAGGCTGGCATTTTGTTTATTATTTGTTCATAAGCATATTGTTCTTCCATGAACAAAAATGCTTATCGAAAATCTTCTTTGTATTTGCCATGTGTGCTCTGATACTCCGAGAAAAGTTCGAAGGCGCCACAGTCGGAGCTATAGCTAATCATGAGCGATTTGAGTAAATAAGCCACTTAGAGTTGGAGGAGGGGCTACTGGTGGTAAACAGAGCACCGCTAAACGTTTTCCGATGTCCAAACACCGGATCGAATTCTGTCCAGGCTACATGACCGCAGTTCACGTTGAACATACACCAATATACATCAAATGACTCTCCTCCTTTGTAACATTCAATAACAAACTCTGATATATGTGCCATTCTTAATGGATGTCAAATACGTGGAGGACAAGTCTCAATCGTGAGACAGTATGAATGCGTGGGTATGGTTACCGAATGCATGGCGCATCTTGCAAATTTTCACTGATTTCCGTCCGGCGCCTTCTTCATCCTTCAAACTTAAACATGTAGTTTTCCTTCTGTGCCCATCAACTCCTAGCGTTATGCGTTCCGCCCACTTTCACAAACTTGTGTAGACAGCTCCAGGTGGGGTAGGTTGGTTTTTGGACTTACGAGATTCAGCAAAACCCTCAAACTATTTGAAAAGTTCGTGTGAACTCGTGTTCTGCTGCTCAAAACAGAGGAGATACAAATTGGCTCCAAGAGTGGAGCGAATGGCTTTGACGTCAAACCTCTCTATTACTGACACTTCAGTGGTTCCCTTTCAGTGCGCCAAAGAATGCCTTCCAGGAACCATCACGCGACGCTCTGCTTTTTGAACGACTCCTGCAAGAGCGCTAATTAATTTCCTGGTTTCTTGCCCTGTACCGATGTGAATGCATGTTGTTAGACAACTCATGGCCACTCGATTCTCCAACGATGGCTTACTCTGGTAGGAGCAGAATAATACATGAATGGCGTCAGACTAAATGCACTTTTACAAAATTAGAAGTGCACTTATGAATACAACAACAGCTGAGAGCCTCCGCAACACCTTCTCACATACTCGGCTCTCCTTCATTGTCTTCTGAGTTACACGATTTTGCCTAAATTTTCCAAAGAACCGTCTCGTTTTTTTTTCACAAAAACGTTCAAGCATTCACAGATCCAACACATAACATACTATAGGCATACTCATAAGCAGACCAAGTGATAAAAGGATAAAGGATAAAGCATTTGCCGTTGATCAATCCCTTTTTGGGATGCGGCACGCATTCTACTTCCATTTGTACATTCGTAGTGGCGTTTGAATGCGATGTGGCCTATACAATGACTTGCGGGGGCCAGCCGATGTACAAGTCAGTGTTTTTATCCTCCCAGACAAGTCTGGTTACCTAATTAAAGCGACCCCGGCAAGGGATGGAGAGGCTTGGTTGGCCCGGGCGACTCACGACCCAGGATTTGATCCCCCGAACCGCTCGCGTGGTAAGCGTGCCACTTGCCACTACACCACTTCCGCCCAGATCCAAGTGAGGTGATAAAAACAGTGAATTGCATGGTTTCTCTGCCTCCTCTCCTCCTTACTTATTTCAGTGTACTGTGTAGAGCAGATAAAAAAGGAAGTCCGGCAGTCACCGTAGATAAACTGCTTCCACTACTTGTGAAGTTCTATGTCCGTCTGCGCGTGTGTACGTGTCTGTCACGAAATTCGGTGTCACTTGAAGAACCACCTGAACTGGTCGGGGCAACTTTGGGATGGGTAGAGCATGGGTCAAGAAGCACGCAACACTATATCACCTGATGGAATTCCGCCGCCAGTGCTTGGACGGGCGGCGATTGGCGGTGCGCATGGCAACAGTTTCGGTTCCTTTTCAGCATTAGCCACAAGACTTCAAAAACATTGGTGAAGGTATGCACCAAGTTGCGAAACCACTTAGGGGAGACCAGCCGAGGAAAAGGTGGATAGTGGTTGATAGGGTAGGTTAGCTGCCACTTGTGGGTGGGGCGTGCACCAAGGTAGGTGGTTTACCACAAAACATTGAAAAAAAAAGTAGGTAGAGGTTGGAAACGGGCGAGCTCATTTGCCGTCGGTGAGTGCGACAAGCATTGAAGTGGGCAGAGCTCAAATTCAAAATTCAGTCACGCATACAAATGATTGAAAAACTGCCAAAAGCCGAAAAAAAAAGGAGGAAATAAAAACTAGCGAGGATTGAAGCCCCATGGTGGGCGTAGAGTACGTCAGGGTGGGCGGAGCTAGAGTCTTGATTGTCCTTTCTAATATCGTTTGATTCCCCGGGTAACGCATGCGTTACTGTGTGGAGCCAAACGGGTAGGAAACAAAAAAGCTGCTTTTCAGAAATGATAAATCATTTGTTTAGTTATTCATTTAATAAAAACAGAATCTTAATTAAAATCGCACCAGTTTGCAATATAAGCTTGTAAGCTTAGCGTTCTTATGAACTTTGCATTTTTTGATGTGAGCTCATCCAAGAATCCGAACGGAATTGGAAACCATGGCGACCACTAGACGTCTAGCAACTCAATGTTATCATCGATTTTAATGGGTGCTGCAAAGAACACAATTCCACCATATGAGGATTCGCCAGCATTTCGTTGCCCTTTCAGCATCGTCTGATTAACGACAACTTGGGCCTAACTTCCCCTGTGAATCCGAGACAATTATGAGCCCAATTTTGGGCGCCGAATGGGCTCAACGACCAAATTTTTCGCAACGTCCGCGTCTAATTAAGTGTGAGTGGTCGCTGAGCAAATCCAGCATCTTACATACGTGCACTTTCTTCTGAAAACAGCTGAGCTTTTGTTAATCGCTTCCTTTAGCTCAACGCTACCACAGGATTATTTTTATAACTAAGTCTGTATATTATGCAGTGGTAAGCAATGTGCAGCAGGCTCGAATAGAGCCCATTCCGCGTCAGTCGAGCTTCTCATTCTTTAGGCAAGAGCAAGGCCAGATTTGCCCAGGAGGATAAAGTAAATGATTCAGCGTTACGCTGATTCCGCAGGCCACTGTATAGACCAATAACTACTGAAGTACTTGTTATGGCGCCCGTCAAAATCAGATAGAGTCGATCAGCTGCCTCCTCTACTCTTGGAGCTTCGAATCGGATTAGTCGGCGCGGTAAGAGCCTCCATCATATGCTTGTGCTATTGCTCGTTATCATAACTGTTTCTGGGTTGTCACTGGGTTTCTGGACCAATGGCCTTTCAAGGAGCACTAAAAATTATAGCGAATATTTGAGTCAGAGCGATGATTTCTTGAAGGAGGATTCCGCGAGGTCGAAGGTAGGAGAAGGGAAACTTACTCAGCGAGAAAACAGGCGGATCCTCCTCCCAGGGTGTCACGACACCAGTCGCCAGCGAGAATGTGTTCCCGCGGCCTATCTAGCAGGGTCGCTCCCGCGGCACTAGCGGAGCGGAATGACCACCGACTGGCTAACCACTCGGTACAGCTCTGTAGTCGTTCAGAAGAAAGAGCGCTATAGTCGAAGAAGACACCACTGATGTAAGTTGCTTTACAAAGAGAAATCAACCGCACCAACAAAGAGTCATTTCCTAGATTCTGGCCGTTTCTGCATCGTTTTGTTCATCCGCGGCACATTTCCCTCCATCTGCTCAGTGCACTGCCTCCTATTCGTGCTCTGCCTTTAGTACATACAACTCATAGTTCTATGCTCTAGGCTCTTTACAAGCGATATGTCGAGCTATTCACGTATTCATACTTTAAATCTCTTCTCCGAGAATGCTCTACGCGTGTTTGAATGGCTGTTATTCAGAACAGCACTTTCCCTTTTGTACTGCGGCTATATATTTACTCTTTTGGACTCTCTTACTACCGATTAGGTGTTCATGATCGCTAATAGTGTTATGTGTTTTCGCACTCGAACAATACTCCTGCTTTGGGTGTTGGACTCCATTGAACGTGCTATTTAACAAGCAAATAAATGAAGAAATAATTGCTTGTCTGAAACGGGCTCCCCAACCTTGCTGCTAGTGTGTGTTTTTGCACTATCCTCCACTTTTCCGCGTTTTTCGGTGATCGTTATTGCCGTGCTACTGCATTTCCATTTCAGCTTTTCCGCTTTTTGGCTCTGTAAGGATTAGCGAGGTTTAGCCATGAAGATAAATGCATAATAGGATTAGACACATAAACCAAAAATGTGACTAGGATATGGGCAGCCCCCAGCGCTTGGTTTTTCTCCTTTTGTGAACTCAAAATATTCCAGAGACTGAAAGAACAGTAGAAGGCATTCATTTCCTACGGAGGCGGCCGTAAATTCCATGGCCTCATATGTAGCCTGCGTAAGATCAGTATTACCGTCGAAATTCCAATACTGATATGGGGAAACACATACTGTACTAGCATTAGAGTTTCTCAAACAACGTTATTACGGTCGTGACTCAGTGCCGGCAGGAAATGCAGCGTTAGTTCACCAGCCAGTGGAGTCCGTATCAGGATTCTGAGTCTCCACTCAAATTTTCCCTGTAGTGGTAAATAGGTGGCCTGATGACGAATAAGGCATTCATTTTTGACAGCGGAGCTATTGGCGACAGAACTTATTTGGCGCACTTTTTTGCCAATCTGACCTCGCTCACATCTTCCTTGTAAATCCACGTAGAAGTTATGGTCTTCATCTTCGTGAACAGTATTCCTGACCCTGTGGACTCGTCCCACGTCTCCATCCAGTGTTCCTCGTTAGATTGTAAAACATATTACACCGTTGGGGGGGGGTGTAGAGGGGAAACAGTCAGTAATGTTAATGACGACGTTTTGAAGAAAAAAAATTTTCGCCCACTCCTCGCAATAAGATGAGCCTTGTAGGTGAGTGGGAGTCCTACCGCGTGAAGCTCCTGAAATGCGTTTCATAGCGCAGGTAGCTCCAATTGTGGACTTCCCCCTTTCCCTCCGACCTTAGGTGGGCAATGCTCTTCTATAAGTCCAGCTATTAAATTGCACGTTCTTCACGAAGGTCATCTAGCATCCGACGGCTAATAGTGTTGGTCTAGCCTGCTGAGGAGAGAAAGCTGGTTTCGTCTTCAAGGAGCCCAGTCTTAAAGTGTAGGCTGACTATGAACCGTTCAGAAGCAATCGCACACCTTTTATAACGCAGCCGCACGAAGCTTTAACACGTTGACGACAACGCGCGTTTTGGGTTTTTGCACCGCGTGGGACCACGGCGATTTTGCAGGCGCCGCCGCCTCACATCAAATCCGTGAATTTTGAGCTTTAAATACCCAAAACTCGGATGCAACAAAATGTTTGAATGATATTCGATGTGTCAAACTTATCAGAAGGGACAACTGTAAAAAATCGATCGAATTGACGTTTTCTGGCGATGAAGGCAAGTTTCAGTTGCTTTTGCTGCAGTGAACCTCAAAATTATTTTTGACGCGGTTGCTCCACTAAAAACATATGTCTTGCTATATGTGTGGGTCTGTACTTACTTCTACTGCTCTTTTTTATGACCAAGATTATCAGAATATAAAGGAAACTAGGAATGAACACAATTGGGAAATTCGTAGGGCTTAGAAAACCTTCGCTAAAAAGGAGCATATTCAACCATTCAATGAACCTCGCCGTGTCTAGTCATATTATGGTGTAGTCTATAGAATAGATGCAAAAAATTAGAAAAGAAGTAGCGCATGCGCGAAAAAAATAAATATTTTGTGTGTGCAGCGCATGCGCTGCACACGGTCCCACACGGTGCTCAAGGTGTGATGCGCATGCGCTGCACAATGTCGTCAACGTGTTAAAGCGTAAGCTGCATTTGCGTAGCAAAATGCCTGTATTCTAAGCAGAACTGGGGCCAGCACACTGTCCTTTGTCCGTTCCGAAATAGAGTAGCGTGCAAAACCTGGAAAGGATGGCATTCTGAGTTAGACTCATTACCTAGTCCTTCGTTAATACTTAGAATGGGAGCTTGCAAGCAAAGAGTATAAGACACAGAGAGACGGAATGAAGTGAAGTTTTGGCTTTTCCTGCATATGGATCGATAGGAAGTGATAAGGAGGTTTAGCTCAAACGCCGCCAGTGACATGCTGTTCAATTTGCAGTCGGAAAGGAGCCAGGGGAATCAAGCAAAGCGCAGTTTGATCAATTCAGTGTTGAAAATGCACAAATTTATTTATTTATTTTGCACAATACGTGCGCACAACAATATTGTTGTAGGCGATGTATAAATAATTACACGAACATATAGGTTAATAGGCACCACAGAACATGAGGCACTCAGCTGATCCAGTAGGAGGCTTGTTGGCTGTTCAAGAATATTCGACCATTTGCTCATAACAAGGCATGCTTTGTTTAAGTAAAATTTTGAAAAATGCTGATTAAGTGTGACATGTAGAAAATGTGAATTTTTTGGGTCCTTCCGTGTACGAGCGGGTGAAGGGTGCTGAGGGGGAAGGCGCTGAGCGGAAGCTTTTCGCCTTCATTTTGTCGCCGTAGACGCCATTAATTGCATCTCTTGTTGGACTAGCCTTACGTGAATGGCCATTGATCAAAAACCAATTCCGAGCGGTCCATGAAAGGCTTCACCGAGCTTGGAATGAGAGCTAGTGAGTACCTAAATTATTAATAAGACGCGATATCGACGACGAGGTTTCCTTTGAAAGGTAGTTTTTCTGATAAATGGCCTCCCAAGCCTTTATGACTTTTTGGGAACATTCTGTTGACAGATCCCAGCTAGCATCGAAATGACGGGTGCTGCAAATTGGTTGTTCATTTATAGCCGTCATCGTCGTCAAAGAGTGAAATCGATAGCGATGACGAAAGAACCTCGCATATTCCTCTATTTCCGTTGTCGAAAGAAAGTTTTTTCTCGATTTCCCGTCCCACTGCTCTGTTAGAAGGGTTCTCCAGTTTCGAGATTGCTGCCGAGATGCTGTAGCGCGCGCCTCGTCTGATGTCGAGTAAGTGGAATTTCCTAGATTTCCTTCAACAGGCCTAAATTTTTGCTATTAGAAAGTTTTTGGCAAAGCTAAATTCTATTTTGGGATGCGGCTTCCTATCACATTGGTACACGAGATCGCAGCGTTTTTGTTCGCGCATCTTTCAATTAATGATGTTTTTTCAATTCAAAAACTACCCGAATTTTTCAAACCACATTTTCTGCTCTTACTCAGACTAACCTTGTTCTTACCGTGCTGCTGACACATCCGGCAACGAATGGTTTCCACTGCTGACGATTTTGTGCATATTTCTGTTATTTTCATTCCCTCGTCCCTGTGCATTTCTCCCTCTCCCTAGGAACATTCATTTTCTTCAAGACATTATTGAATGCTCGTCTCCACGTATTTCTGGGATGGCCTCTTGCTCTTTTGGCTTCAGAAGGAACCCAATATCTAGCCCTTCGTGGAAGCTCGATCTTCTCAATTCAGCAATATTACATGTATTCGTCGTTTCTGTAGCATGAAGAATTTTTTATGGCGGAAGGGTTGCTAACCCTTGTACGCCAACCTTCTTCCTTTTTTATCCGGTTCCGGGCCAACTGCGCTCAAAGAAAGGCCATGTCAGATCGCCGCGGGCAGATCTTCCGATGGGAATTGGGCGAAATGCGTGTTGGTCCGCACCTATAGAGGGTCCGCTTGTCTCTCCACTAGGTAAATTTCCCATTCGTCGACCTTCGTTCTTATCATGGAATCCTCCTTTAACCAGGTGCATAGCTAGTCGGGGAGGTAGAACGCTTGGTTTGTTCTAAAGGAAATCAAAAAATGTAGTAGCGACATTTCCGTTAACGAATATGTTTCCGCTAACGCACTTCCGTATGTAGGTATAAGAATTCTGACGTGGTGCCGTGTGCTCGTTGTGGCCATTTAGAGCCCATTCGAATTTCTGGAGTCCGAACGCACTATTGCTAAGAACTGACGGAAGCTTTTCCAAGAATGAAGCTCATGTTCTTAAATAGATATAAGCCACATAAATAGTGCACTTCTTACGTGTTCGGCTTTTTTGGACGTTCGTTAGTCGTTTGTTGTCGCAGTTTTCGGTTGTCTCTTCCACAAATTGGATTTTTGAAGCCGAATGCCACGGCTTCAATTGAATTCTCACTCGATTTCGGACCTTGCTGTCATGTCGCGGGAGTCGACCTTGGTCAATAAGCTCCAGACGACGGGGCTATGCCTTTCATTTGATTAGACTTTTACGCTGAGGACACTCAGAGCTAGATCATCACCATCTCTGAAGTTCTCAAATTGCGCGACCTTAAGGTTAATTCTTTTCCAATTGGGAGGAGAAGTACCCCACACTTCGCTCGTCTGTGTGATAATGGGTCCTACCGAAGGCTTCTCTTTCTAGTGGTACCACTTTTGTGTTTTTTCATCAGCAACCTTACACCGCTGGAGTTAAATCATCATTTGACAATTAGCCTCTGCGGAACCTCCATCTGATCTCTTTATTGTAGCCTAGAACGCAGCTGACTGTGACACGAAGAAATCAGAAGACATCTCACTTCCACCAACCCTACAGAAAAGGAAACACTCTCGCTTAAAATACGCCGAAAAGCCCTGCACAGTGATAATGGGCGCAATGCGATCAGGGCTCAGTTTAAATGCGGTTGGATCCCCGATAGGAGGCCTGTCACGCAGCGAGAAGGCAGAGACGCAGAGGGGTAGTGGACGAGTTGCAGCGCGTGCTGTGTCATGTGGGACGTACTGTTGTATATTCTGTTTAGGGTACACCCCAGGAGGCCCGTCGCGCGGCAAGAAGGCAAAGTCAGCGGACGAGTCGCGCGCACTATAGGGATTTCGCGTCAAGTTAAATAGAGTGTCCCATTGCACGTCCTACATCGCACATCACGCGCTGCAACTCGTCCGCCGACTCTGCCTTCTTGCCGCGCGACGGGCCTCCTGGGGGTACCCTTCTGTTTAACTTGACGAGAGCTTACTGCGATCTGCGATGCGACTGGTGCACTGACCCGCCTGCGTCTCTACCTTCTCGTCGCGCAACGGGCCTCCTGTTAGGCTGTCAGGTACCCGAATGCGGTGTGCACCAACTCCCAGAGCGTTTGAAGCGCCTGCCTCCCAACGACCACTTCGACCTTATTAACGCCCCTCCCCTCCCCGCCCCCTCGGTCATGTCACCCATTGCTTTTGTGTACTCTGACACATACATAATAATAGAACTCTGGGAAACAAGGCGGTGTGAGTCCTTAGTTCTTGCTACACCATGCTTGTCTAACCCATGATATTATGACGTCAATAGGCCAGAGGCGGGAGATGGGCCGCCCAGACAGCTCTAGCGGTCATGCGATTGCCACGGCGTCAATCAGAACTTTTACATTCTCTCCTCAATCTTATATTTTTTTTACCTATAAGCAGCATTCGAAGGCAAAACGGCTGCCCATCACTTATCATCACACTGGTGCACTTTCTGGAGGTAAACAAAAAGTGAAGGGCCGTGCATCTCCATCGAAGTGAGCGATGGAAATTCCCATGGGGGTGATGTTTCAACGAGTCCGCCCGCACAACGCGTTGTTTATTGACGCAAAGCTCGACAATAGCAGATTGACAGCCTCAATGG
>MU896158.1:15453-26605 GCA_036418205.1 Ostertagia ostertagi | reverse complement strand
GCCCCGGGCGGCTCACGACCCAGGATTTGATTTGATCCCCGTACCGTTCGCGTGGCAAGCGTGCCACTTGCCACTACACCACGTCCGCCCTTTTGACATCCGAAAATCGATTCGCGCATAGAACTGCCGCAAAATTTGGCGATGGGCTAGCTTTCTTTTGTTTCTTGGGCTGCCTACACAGAAAACCTTTTGGGTTCCTCAACCGGGGACAAACGTTCCGCTCTCCTATGACATTCCTATCGCGCCAAAACATTTTGTCTCCATGATCCGAATTCGGAGGCTTAAATTTGGAGTTCTTCTACTGCGCATCACCTAGTACATGGCTGCCCCACCACAAACTTCTTTCCATGAACCCCCTGCCCCCCCCCCCTCCTAGGTGGCTTGTGTGCTTTCGGAAGTTTCTTTCTTTTCGAAAACTCAATTTCCATGAACGGAACTTCGATCAGTGCAATTAGTGATCACGCAGGATTATTTATTAATTTTGCGCTGTTACCGTCTCACGACATGTGGACCGAGTCCCAACCCTACCATTTAGCTCTTCCATCGGTTCAGTAGATAATGAGCTTGTCCAGTAGGAGAATCTCGAGAAAGTGTTCACAAGCGAGCAGCGCGATGTAGGAGAAAGCCTGTGGAGTCAAAAGGTGCTCTCCATGTCACCATCTCATCTGATACGCATTCAATTGTTCTTACGAATCTGAATGTATTTTGAGTGCATGGCATTTCCAAGAGGGACCGGTCAATAGGGCCTACTTGATTGTTTGTTATCCATCACGTAGAATCAGGAGAGATTGCGCAAGAGCGTCGGCTTTGTTCGTGTTTACCTTTGGAAAAGCCATCCTGTCACGCATAGCAATCATGCTATTTATAGCACAACCGGCATACAAGCTTATTTCTGGTCAGGTTTTTGTAGGGTTTCTTACGAGCACCTAAATGCTGTAAATCTTGGCTGGACGTTTAGCGCAGCCATGGGAACTGAAATTATAATACTGCTAGGTCAGCATAGCATACAGCTGATTGTGACACGATCCCGTTACGTAACATTGATGATTCACATTGGGCCACGGTTGGTGTGTTCGGTTGGCAGCTTTGGACAGCAGACATCTCGATTATTGTTCTGTACACGGGCACGGGATTTATATTGTCTCACTGATTGCGATCATTTATCGATTCGTAATAACTTCGTCAGATAACTTCCAGTAATATCAATTTTTTCAAGAACTGAATTTCCGGAAGTTTTAAAAACATTTACATTTACACAACATTTTACTGCTGCTTTGGTCGCAGTTCGCCTTGCGAAAGTTTCGCAAGGGTACTGGGTTATCAAAAAAACTTTCCGGTCCATACGGGACTCGAATCCACATCTCTATCGCCTCAAGCCTCAAAAGGTGTGGGTTCGAGTCCCATCTGGAGGCGTAAGTTTTGTTCACAACCCAGTATTCTTGTGAAATTTATGACTGCTTAATTATGCTCTCTCCGCTTCAACAGCCATCTTATACGCCTCATTTAGTTACCTCAATCGTTGATCATTCGCATTGAACGTGTCGGAGTGTTACCGTCTGGAAACGAATTCAAGCTAGCCGATCATGTGGAATTTGGTGAAACCCTCGATGTTCGTGATCTATGCTTCTACAGAAATAAGGAGGTAATTTGTCTTGCTTTAGCTATTGTTTTTCGCTGCAGCTCGTTATAGCTATGATGTTGCATAATCGAATAGATTGGTGAATATCACGAAAATCTTGATTAATATTTTTTCTTCGGAGTTTCTCCTTGAAATCGCCGAAGGCTAGAAAGGGGGAGATAAAGGGTTGCGTCATGACGCGTTACTGGTTCTAATAGATTTTGTGTTTTAAATTTATTTGCGGAATACTTCAAATACTGGTCTGATGTTGGCCAAGGCGCCAGACGTATCTTGTGTTGCGTCCGAAAAATAAATACGAGCGGGACAAAAGACGACAACTTCTTAACGTCGTAATCTTTCACTTAAAAAACCTGTTCAAAAAAGCAAATAAATACGCCTTAGATTTCAAAAGTTCTAAAAGAATGGGGATTAGTTGTTGGGGTTTTTTGTGGCCCAGTGAAAATAGTCGTCATCACTTCTATGTCGTTGAGAATATTGGAATCGTTTGGCATCTTGAACCTACCGTATCGATGCTGTCCAATTAAGAAAGAAAAACCATTATAAACAAAATAATTGATACGGTTCGTTTCGCTCCTTCCTCAGACGAACCTTATTATTTCGCCAATCCCCGGAGCTCATCAGTGAGTTGGGATTGACGAAATAAAGACACAGGGGAAAGACTCACGTCTGTCGCCCCTTAAGAAAAACTCCATCGCACTGCCGTTTTTCCTAATTAATCGTATTGTTTTTATCAGTGGCTCAAGTGGTAAGCCTGATATCGATAAAGAGGATGTATTGGTAGTAAACATAAATCAACTCAGATTGTAAATGTTTTCCTGATATTGCGATTTATCCAGCATCACTCACTCCTGCATTTTCCGCCTGGATTTCTTCTGCTATTCAATTTGAACAAATCGGCTGCTCAAGCTTGTCTAAGGCTGGTGCCATAGTCCGCGATCCGTCGCGCGAATCGCAAAAATGGCAAGTGCCCTCATTTGAACATTTGAAGCACTGAACATGAACCAGTACACTCATGAACAGTCGGCATTCAACCAACGCCGTCCAGCAGAAACGGCGGCGGAATTGGAAAGCATCTTGCAGTATTGATCGAAGCACTTCTGATTTCTGTAATCCGTCGCGCGATTCGCGCGAATTGCGCAACCAGTCGCTGACTCTGACATCGGCCTAACGTATGTGGAAGCTTATGGTGATCAGCTTCCTTGCATCTCATCTGTTAATATTGGATGTAACATTTGAAAGTGGTGTTTTTGAGTTCAGGGATAGTTGTCGTTCAACGTGCATGAGAAAACTCCAATAAAGGATGAAACTGGAAGCGCTCTTGCGAAATGAAGGCGCTAGAGGGCTACTGCTTATGAAAGTATGTCCCCGACGCGCTGTTATATGTATCACTCCCATACTCGCAATTATTAGCTTACTCTCACCACGTTGTTCTGTAACACTTGATTTTGGAATGAGACCCGCTCTGATCGTATAACTTTGTAGTGATGAAATTTGCTATTTTATTAGTGCTGTGATTTCGATCGCTCATGATTTCTTACTGAATGTTCCGAATAAATTACATTGTTTGTAAACCCTATTCCTTTTTGAAGCCAATCCAAACTTTGCCAGATCAGTCATCGCTCAGACAGCCGCGCTGCCTGGGAGTTTAAAAAACGACACTGATCATTCGCTTCATCATGAACTTTGTTCAGGTCAATCTCTCTCTTCAAATCCTCTTCGGTTCTGAATATTTTGCATTACTCTTTTCTGATACTTGAAGCCCTCATGCCCTACGTCCTCGCTCTGAAATACAGAGGCACAATATGACATTTTTTGTATAGGAGAGATGGGAATATTAACACGTGTTACACATATCGCCGGGACGGTGTTTTGTATCACAAGAGAAGAATAGTTTTCGAGCTGATTCACTGCCACTGCAGCTATATGTGCGCGCTGCGCTCCGTAGCCCTTAAAGGCTAATTTACGATGAGGAGGCAGCCCATTGGGTGTTAAGTCGGAGATGGGGAGTGATAGGCGCAAGAAGAAAAAAAACCAAGAAGAAGAGTCTAAACCCGAGATACTGAACCCCTTTATTCACCTGTAGATTTCCACACTGCCCTCTTCAACGCAACACTCACTGCTTAGACTGCCTACAGCACCCGGCGAGTGGCGCATACGCCAGTCATGGGCGTTCTTGTCAACCTTGTGTCCATCGACTAGCGCGAACACAACTGCCGCCTTGAGGAAGGCCATTCAGATCACGGCAGGCATTTTCTGCGAGTTGGCGACTGCGATTCGCTCAATCACACCCTTAGGAGGTCCGCCTTCTCTCCACTTGCCGGTGATTTCTCCTCTTCGATCTTTGTCCTTATCAGTGCGGGATATCACGCTCAAAGATGATTTCACGATGAGGTCGGGATCGAAGAAGAGGAAGTATACCTAGTCGAAAGGTAGGCGCACCCCCTAAGGGAGCGAGACTATGCGCTTTTCGCAACGAAGAGTATGCCCCAAACGGCCTACCTGTGCCATACTTGCGCCGCTCGCGCCGCTGCACGCCCACCTTCTCGCCGTCTGGCCATGGTCGCTTAGCAAAGAGAGAGTGTTAGCGTTGACGAGGGCAACACCGAAAACAGTCACATCAATGCGAGGAAATCATTGGGCAAAGAAGGGGTCCCGTTGCTCGCATTCTGAGCCGTTAGTCATGGGTTTTTCTTCATATCCGCACCACTGCCCACCTCTACCTTGATCTCAAATGGGCCGCTTTTCGTTTGTAAGAAGCGAGGAGCGATATGCACGAGACGCGTGCTGTCGTCTCGTGTGGGGTGTCGCACCTTTTCTTCCCCCGAATAGACTTGGGGAACGGCAGTCATGCTTCTATGATACAGATTGGAATCGCTGATCTCGTACGCGTCATGAAATTTCCAATATTGCCAGTCGAACAGATTTTTATGACACGCTTTTGACTGGAAATCAACCTGAATCACAGAGAATGCATGGCATTGTTATTTCAATCCCATGCTGGATATGTAACATTAACTACTAAATCCTCTTTTTCGGTTTCCCTTTTCTGTTATTCCGATCCTCAACATTTTCTCTGCGAACATTTTCCGAGATTCAAGTAGGTTAACACCGCTTCACATAATGTTCTGCCCTCCTTGCCCTCCAGGTTCAGTTCGTGCTGCGCGTTGTTTGATTGAATATTAGAGGGTTTCGTTGATTCCTGCCGCCCAGTAAATAGGCAGCCCAATTACAATGAAATGTGGAACTTGTTCTCATCACTTGTACCTTAGATATTTCTCGTAAAAATCCTTGCCCTGGATTTACGTGGAATGCGATTTCATCTAGGGCAGAATGACTAGGTAAACGTGTCAGGTGCTCGAAGAAGATTGTCTCTCCTTTTGTGCTTCGGGGGGGGAATAGAATTAACTAGAGCAACATCTATTTGTTTCTTGCAATCTATCACTGAATGTTCTTGACGCCACTTGTAGGCAGAATTGCATTCGACAATTTCATCAAGTAAAAAGCGCGAAAAGAGCGAAGCATACGTGCAGGTGGTTTGATATTCAAGATATCTTTCATGATGTTCATTAGCAACCGATTGGAAAAGCATCTGTAAACAACAGTCAGTATAATCACTTTGCCGACCTTGGGATGTCCTGCCGCGTGCGCCACATTTCTTATGGAGAAGACTCATGTTTCTTGAGTTATTTTTCATTTTATTTATTTATTTATTTATTTAGTTGATGCACGCATAGGTGCGCTATATCATAGACAATAGGATACCGCTTGTGCAAATGGAGTTTGACCGACCTCAACTAGTAAGGGAAAGGGAGTTACTATGCAACAAGAGAAAAAATAAATAATTTCTGTCCAATCGAAGAAATTGTTGAGCAGATCAACGTGTTCACACTGATGACACTTTTCTATATGAATCCGCGAAACAATGTGCTCTAAGTTGGAGAATTAAGGACTAGGTGGAGAATATTGGAAAAAAAAAAGTTGATAGGACGCAGCGTAACGGTTGATCATCAAAGGGTTAAGTGTTGTACACCTCATTACTGAGGCAAAAAGATAAGCAAGCGTTTTCCTGAAAAAGGCCGACCGAAAGGGATTTTTCTGCTGCCATTTTCGCTGGCACCTACCCCAATCTTATTGTAGGGTCTCAGGACATCTGTCAACCGTGAGCCTTGGCGGTTCAGCGTTTTGTAGTGATGTCTGGGAGCTCTCACAAGTGCACACTATCACAGCATCTCCTCTTTCTTTATCTTCTTCAAAAGGCTTAGTCCCAATAAGACACAAAGTGTGTGCTTTTCCAGCTACGCTCTCACCCTTTGGTTGACAGAAGCCTTGTAACCCATATGTTAGTTGTGATAATATAGAAGTTATGATGAGGATCCCATCTCTGCTCCAGTCTTTGCTGTCTGGACATGCGATTAGAGAGTTTCCTGCGTCAGATTTACTTCTCGAACAGAAGTGCTATTGAATCATTCAACGTTGATACACTTTGAGCTGGCATTTCAGCGTAACATGTTCCAGACTGACTACAACCTGGCAGCGTCCCGCCGACCCGAGTCAACTTCACGAATAGTGGGCGGAGCAGCTGGAAACGAACATCCCTTGGCTAGACGGCCATCGTCGAGTGGACTCGCGTCTCCTTTTGGAATAATCGAGTGAGTTCATTGGAAAAATTGCTACGTATGAGAGTGAGAGAAAAATCCCGGATACGGCAAAGCTATGGGACGACCCTCCGTAAATGTCGTTAGAGTAACCTGTGCATGACAGTTGCGTAAACACAAATGATGATGTGAGAACACTTATAAATTCGTGTCCCCACATCCGGAGCCCGTCATACTTACATTTCACACTACTTTAACTACATTTCTGTTACGGATCCAGCTTAACATCTTCAGGCCGGGGCGTACTACTCTGTCACTCCTTCTTCGCTCTTTGAAAGAATCGACCTGCTTTAACGGATACGTGCGCATGTTTGCGCGCGAGTGTCTCTCGCTTTCGCTAACCAGATTCTCCCCGATCTGACACTTGTTTCACAAAAAGTCGGTACAAAACTTCGATCCCAGCACTTGATCAATATAGTTGATCGCCTTGGCAACGACATTTTAAAAGTTGTGTTTCCAGGGCGGTTCATTGTGGTCGGAACGTCTGTGAAGTCGGCTCGCTATAAATAACAGCTGCGTGCAGTGAGCGAACATCGTGGTGTACCGCAAAGTGGACATTTTGTGACGTATCGACGAGGAATCCACGATCCCCATACGTGGCACCTTACTAATGATGCCAAGGTGAGAATGGTAGCCTTTTGCGGGAATTCTCCTCGACATTATCTCTGGAAGCACTGTTGTGGAACAAATTTGCTCGCCAGACCTTTCCCCTCTGTGTGTTGTCACAATTGTGAAGGCTGATCAATGGCATACCAGGAATGAGGGCGGTCTTGTTTAATTTGGTGGGTGGTGTGGGGGCAGATACCCGTATTGTCCTTATTTATATCCGGTTTTGGTGGTAATCTTTATCGGTAAAAGGTCCATATACTTGCAGTAGTACGGTGTTCCCACTTGCACCGCGCGGGATTTCGGACCAACGGCGGCCGAGGCGATGGCGCAATAGCAGCCACCAACTGCTGCCACTGTCCCTGGGGACGTCCATCTTTTTTTGGTTATTTCTATATAACTTCTGCTGCTTTCCTGAAACTTCGTCCATGGGGGTCATCGAGGGTACTGGTTACGAGTATGAGTTGCATTTTTGGCGCTGGTGCCAAATTGGCGCCCCGACTGAATCTCATCAAATTCGCTGTAAACTTGTGTATTACGCTTCTTCGGCGCCATTTGACGCCCTTATGGGATGACAACTTATCCGCCAGATAACGGTAAAAATCTGAAAGCAATAGTTACTGATGGTCTTTATAATGAACATATATCTATTCTTGGCGCTTTTGGAGCAAATTGGGAAGCTCCAACCTAAATGCAAAAATTTTGTCATTATGAGGGATTGAACCTTGGACCATTTCCTCACCTTTTTTGGCCTTCGCGGGGCCGCTCAGCGAAAATGGACCTCGGTTTCGTAGTCTACGCATGAGCTCCCATAACATACAGAAAACCGTTTCGAAAAAGCTTTCCACATCCTGAACGACCTCCCTTGTTAGTCCTGATTATCGTTTACTAATAATATCATATTCGTAATCAGGGCCTCAAATAACCCCTATATACAAGTTTACAGCGAATTTGGTGAATTCAGTCTTGGCGCCATCTGGCGCCAAATGGCGCCAGCGCCAGCGCCAAAAATGGATATCATATTTCGTGATCAGGACCCTCGATAACCCCCATGGGAAAAGTTTCAGCGGAAAAATTTCAACTTTTTCGGTGAAATTTTGAAGTCAGGATATTTTTTCTTCAATAAAATTCTAGTGGATAGAGATTTCCTCTGCCCAGGGGTGGCCTAGATAGATGAGGGTATGAAGATTCTTCACAGCAAAGAAAATCTCCCAAAGACCTCCTTTTGTTTTCAAAAATTCCATTTGAAGCCCGGCAGCCACCAGTGGATGCCATGGTCCCGAGCAGGGTCGGTCCTATCGTTGCTACTTTTCAAAAAGTTTTTACGACCCCCCTCCCTCATGAAATGTTTCATACGACCCCCTCTTTCAAAACAATTTTTACCCCAAAAAATTACCGTCGAGCGGGGGGGGGGTTTCTCCCGCGCCGCTCCCCACTCATCACATGCCAACTTCTTACAACCGAAGCAAGTACGACCCCCCTCTACAAACTCATCAAAATACGACCCCCCGTTGCTACTTGTAGCAACATAGGGTTGACCCTGGTCCCGAGTGAGCATCTTCCAGCAGCCACCGGTCGCTGCCATTGTCCCGAATGGGTTAAGCAAGTCATAGGCCGATGTCAGACTTTGCGAATCGCGCGATTCGCTACTAGCGATTCGCTAGCGTCCGCGGTCGCGTTGCGGTACCAGCCAATTGAGTGATTCACTGGCCGCGACGCGACCGCAGACGCTAGCGAATCGCGCGATTCGCAAAGTCTGACATCGGCCATTAGAAATAGTTCTGTAGTGCAATTCGAGTATTGTGACGCGTCCGCGCGCGGCGGCATTTGTTAATCCCACTCTTCTTCTGCTGTATTCTTTGGTCCTTTTTTTTTTTGTAGTCTCTTTGCTTCGTATAGCATACATTATACGAAGTTATACCAGTTCAATTATATACATCACATGTAATGATGTATAGTTGTATGTATTGTTCCGCAGCTTACTACCATGTGTTTCTAGGTCAAACGCGTGCCGTATTCCCAAGTGGCTTCCGCTCAAGCATACATGCTTTACTACGAACGTATTCAACCGAATCGGTGGTACAAGCAAAGTAACGTACTGCTCAGACCGTGAACAAGTCTTACTGGTAACCGCTCAGTTGAGTGTCTAACTAGTTTCGAAGAGCTGTGTTAGTGATTTGTCTTTTTGGCTTCTCAAGCTTTAGTTGATTCTTTGGGAATGTCATTTTAATGGAGGGTAACGCTTTAGAAACTGTTCAGAAGAGCGTGAATATTAGCTCGCAATATTTTGATATTGAGGGACCAAATTCATTCCTTTGCATAGTTTTTGAAGTGCTGTTGTGAATGATTGAACATTCTATTGTTTGGGAGCGATTGCTCTTCTATTGATTTCTTTTTTTGATTTTCGCCATTGATTTGTCCCTGGTCCGAAATACACTGTAATATCCGTGGCCTAATTCCTCTTCATCCCAATCTGGTACACCTCTCACGGGTGTCATTGGTGCGTGAACCATATGAGTCCATAAACTAAGTTCTACGTTTAGGACTTGCACCATTATTGAAATATTGATTTTTGTGAATGTCATGTAGTGCCAAGCTTAATCTACTCGTCATTGACTACTGAAATAATAAAGAATTATACACTGCTCCGCGTTACTGTTTTATTTCAGAGTTTTGATACTCGCTCATATTTACACATGCTTTATACCACGTGTACTTATTGAAATTCGATCTTTGTTCCATGCAGGATCATGAGTGAATCGCTTCCGGATAGTGTGGACGTAATTGTGCTCGGCACTGGATTGACGGAATCGATAATCGCAGCGGCATGTTCGCGTTCTGGATTCAGTGTGCTCCATTTGGACAGGTACTGTAATTTGGAAATTTCTGGGTGTTTCAGAGAGTTTTTCAGTCGGCGGCGAAAAGCGATACTGTTTGTTTTGGTAGAAACTACTTCATATATTATATTTTCCTGTAACGGCCGATTTCGAGCTCCTCTGTGTTCACTTTCCAGTAAACGGAGTTGGTGAAATGGATAGTGGACCGTGAAGGGTATCTCCCAAAATTAATATGGCTTTCTTTCGGGGTACGGTTCAAGAGCAAGGGGTACAGAGTGGGACATGGGACAAGCCCTTCAGGACTCATAATCACTCCAACACTTGCCTATCCCTCGCTAGTCTTTTGTTCAAAGCCATTCGCTTCCCTAGCTCTTGTTTCGTATTCATGGCTTACCATGACGTTAGTCTAGGCGAGAAGATTGTGGTATGGTCGGATCCATCTTGAATCATAGCTCGGGAGCTTTTCACTCCTTTACTCATCACTTGTGAGATTGAGATGGTGTAGGAGTAGGGGGTACAACTTTCCACGTCAAATCGCGTACAGATATCGTCCAGGCGGACCAAGCATTCTTTCCTTACCTGCTCAGTCGATTGAGACCGTTCGCGCTCAATCGGGTAAAACAAACCACACCCAATAAGTGTTCCTTTCGAACTATGTATCTCACAAGGTGGATATCGATATTGATACGTGCAGGCATGCGAATCTGCTGTTGATGCATGTTTTGGTGACAGAGCCGCGTTGATAGTTCTAAGTGCAAAAGTTGTCATTGGGCCATTCCAAGTAGAAATTGTGGCTTGGGATGCGTGCATGTTGTCCTGAGGCACTGGTGTAAATGGTTTTTGTTTGTTCGAAACACGCTAGTTTCAGCTTTGCGCGATACCGACTGTAGAGGAACATGCTTCTCAGAAGGAATTCCAACGTGAATTTATCATCGGTTTAAGGTTTTATTATACGCCCCGCCCACTCGAGTCGGCTCCGCCCACCCCATGCGCACACGTGGTGAAGTTCACGCCCACTCCTATACGTGCCCCAGTGGCAACTCTAACCTGCTGGGGTCACGAGGAAAGCATGGAATTGGAGTTGTGGAAATATTGTAGGGTATTTGATAATATAGTCCTAATTATACTTCGCGAAAATTCTTTCTTAACATGAATGTGTCAGTTGTGATCACTGGAAACAGCACACAAAGTTTCACGCATGAAGATTCGGTTTCCGAAGAGAAACAAACAAAAACTACACTATGGACAATCGAAGGTAAAGGGGCGGAGCCAAAGGCGAGGCATGGAAAGAAGTGGCCTTGGCCGGCTACGTATCAGGCGACGCAATGAAAGAATCGGGTTAAAGCGCGCGATTTCGGAGAGTAGAGACAAATCGATCGATAGAATAGGATGGAGTAGAAGTGTAAGATGTGAAT
>MU896158.1:0-15353 GCA_036418205.1 Ostertagia ostertagi | reverse complement strand
GAAAAACTCGATGAATGTACCAAGACCCAAACCTACCATATCTTCCTTACCTGATTGGAGAAAGGTAAAGATCGCCCATAGTGACTCATCGAACAAATCCAAGAGCCTACTTATAATCCCCTGTCTTTTTTCAAATCGAAGCCGTATAAGCTGCGATTTGTGATGGAGAAGAAATTAGTAAATGGATGAAAGTTACGAGATACGAGTGCTTTTCTCGACATGTCTACCCATTCTCTATAGTCATTGAAAACTGCTTACGAATTGACTTCAGTTACAGTCTTCTAGCTACGCCACGCACTTGACTTCTATTTAGACTCGTGGAGCGATTCAACCGTCATAAGGCACTTGCAAAAGCTTGATGAGAAAACCGATGTTTGGGCAAGTTTTACCTTTGACCTTTGATTTGACAAAAATTCCATCCATTGACCTCGAATAGATCAGGAGTGGTAAATTGACCGAGCGATATGGATCTACGGACCGGGCAGGCGCGACTAGGATGCTCTAACCCTCGTTTTAACTGACCCAATCCATACTAGCCGATTTTCTGCTATCAAACAAAGCAAGCTGGGTGGAGTTGGTGGAGGTGGTGCAGTCACAATGGGCGGCACTGCCCGCGCGGAGATCGCGCTAGGTACCAGATTGAAGCTCGGTCAGTCCAAAAGCATATTCTACCCCTCGGCGGTCCCATAATACAAAAACACTACTGACTTCAATACTAACTAACTCTCACTAGTCTTTGTGTCTCCAAGTCGTCCGCTAATACTCCGAATCGGAATAGAACGCGTGGCGCGTCCTGAAAGGTACCGGTCAACACCGGGTGCTCTTTTTGCTGTTGTGCTTGTCTTTGCTGGTGCCATAGTTTCTATCTGTTCTGTAAAGTATTTAACTTTGAAGTGATTGCAATTTCAAACTCCCTGCGATAATGGCGAAGACGAAACGTTTCGCAGCTTAGAAAAAAACCTAGTACCCAGAGTTTTTCTCATCCTTCTAACGCATCTACTTTGGAATGGATATTGATTTTACGCGCGCACGATCAGTTTGCATTTTTTCTTCGTGGTTCCAATCCGCGGGAGGCTTTATGAAGAGTGAGTTCATCGCATCTCCCAAAAAGATATGTACCAACCTTCGGTTGAATACTTTTCAATAGAAATAACCAAAAGTCAGTTCAAAATGACCGGAAATCGGAAATTGCCTATCAGACAACAGGAAATTAGGGCGCGTCATAACCGTGCAGGCAAAAAAGGTATTTTTGATGCTTCGGGATGCGAAAAACTATAAGGTTGTGTAAGCGGAAATCGGAAATCGGAATAATGTATTTGTCAGGCCAATGAAGTCTTATTTTTCGTTGGGTTGGGGACGGTTGGCCTACGACCGAACGTTCCAAGGGCTCACAAAACTAAACTAACCTTTTTAGCCCTTGAGCCAAAATAGCCACGAAGCGGCATATTTTTCAGGGGTCACCCCTTTTAGGGTTCATAAAGGCTTGAAATCGAGCAAATTCAAAAATCTTACGGCTTTTCCTTAGCCGCTACCGTTAAGTTTTCTGAGGAAATGAGGTATACTGTAGGTCGTCGAGGTTTTGTAGCTGGAAGGCATAATTGGCAGCAGTTTATGGCTGATGCTGGAAGAAAGCATTGTATAGAGGGTGATCTATTGAAACTTTACCGTCTAGTCTATTCAGTCGGTTTTTTGTGGCGCTCGTTGCATGTTACTAACCAGCAACAACTGGTCGGTACGGACACTAACGCCACGCTTAACTGCCTAAACATTAGCGTTCGTCGTCGTCATCATCGTTGTCGTTGCGTCCAATTCAACAATCGAGTTTTTCCTCCCGCACCAATCCTGAACACGGCGCGCTCATGAAGAATCTAGGCCAAGTTCATAGTAGTTATCAGCGAATATTTAGTGAATGTGGCTCCACAACCAGACCGGCAGCTGGCTGCCGCGCCCGTGGCCGGTTTGCCGGCAGCCCGGCCACGCCCCGATCACGGGTTTTTTCCGCGCGCTGCTGCTGCCTTACGTTACACACACGCGCGTCGCTGCGTTTCATTCAAGCGTTACCGCCGCGACGACGCCGGAACCACGTTTATACATCGATGGCTTCATCGACTACCAGTTATGGACAGCGCCCTGGCGCTGATTTGACGCTTTGACGCGCTCGAATGCGCATCTTAACATCGCAATCTTGTCCGCCTTGTCTCTTTTTCTCCCCTGGAATCTGGCTGAAAGATTCGGTCTTGTAGCGCAACTCAAGCTGCTCGCTCTCCTAGTTCCCATTATTTCACTTGTTTGGTCTTGTGTGGTTAAAATAGTAATGATTTGTTGATACTTAGTCTTTTTTGTACAATAAGAATTGTCCGTTGAATTCTCCAATGCGGTTTTTGTTACCAAAGTCTTCTCGATGCTGCCTTGTGATATTGAATTCTAAGAACATTTGGTTAGTAACCGGTGCTTCACTTGGCCTGATATAGCAATCAACTGGTGCATGACTGGTTACTCACACTGTTTTCCTACTGCTGGCGTGCAAAGGTTAAAGTCATAACCTAAAATTGCACTAAGCTGCTTCTGGAATCGGTGTGGAATAACACAATTTGACATTGTTTTGAGCGAGTCGTCTCTACGTAGTCCATGAGATCAAAGTGCTAGGCTCGAAGTTATACGATACCTCCCTTTCAAAAAACGAGAAGAGCGTCGGGTGCAGACCATACACCACAAGTGACGACGGCCTCCACAAAATGTAAATGTTTTCTGCCAATGAAATGATTAGCCTGTTGCAGTTGTATTCTATCAGTTGTCACTAATTACAACTATCATTTACCAAAAATCAGCTAAAATCAGCTATCACTATGAACCACTACTAACCAGATTTACTTGGAGGCCGTCGTCACTTGTGGTGTATGGTCTGCACCCGACGCTCTTCTCGTTTTTGAAAGGATGGTACTTCGTTGCGATTGCAGTATTTGCCGGATCGGACTCTTCAGAAACCACTTACGCCCTCAATTGTGCGGAAGTCAGTTGGATTTCTTTTTTTTTTGAGACCCTTATACAAACTTCTTCCCCAGCGACAATTGTTTATACTGTATACCCATTCAACTAGCTCCACGATTAGAGACAGAAGTTGAATGCATGGCGAATTTTCCGAGCTAGCGGTCTGTAGGGTATCACCCTTTGGTCAGGTTTTGTTGCCATTTTTGTTGTTATTTCTCGCGGAGACTCCAAATCTTATTTATCACCGTTGCTCGTACATTTTTTAGTGAATAATGGTGGTCAATATTTATTTTTTCCTGTTATTAGGTGTTTAAATTAATTCCTAATTGAAACCATACCGCCATAGTTATGTTTAAATTACGCCGTTTTCTTTGATCTTCGTTATTTTAATCACTATTTTGAATATCATAAGTCATCTTGTGGGTACCCGACAGGAGGCCCGTCGCGCGGCAAGAAGGCAGAGTCAGCGGACGAGTCGCAGCGCGTACTGTAGTGATTTCGCGTCAAGTTAAAGAATGTACCATTGTACGTCCTACATCGCACATCACGCGCTGCGACTCGTCCGCTGACTCTGCCTTCTTGCCGCGCGACGGGCCTCCTGTCGGGTACTCCATCTCATTAGAGCTTCCCTCAAAAATTTCCCAATTCATCTTCAATTATGAAGGAATTTGAGCCCTGTTTCGAATTCGAGCTGTGCAGATTTACGTCGTTTAGGAAAATATGTTCAGCTTCTGAATAATTCAATTTTTAAGTCGGCTATTAAAATATGTGGCTGAATTAGTGCTCTGGCTGAAGGCTCAGTCGATTGTGCAGTGCTCAGGATCGACTCCTGGCCTTGGCATTTGAATAGCGCGTCTCTCTCGGGTCCTTGAACTCTTATCTCATTTATGCACCCTTGACGGTTGCATTGCTAGGTGCACAACTTCTATGATGACTCGTGTCGCTACCATACCCATGTCCACGGATCGAATTTGTTGGTGTTCTATAATAATTTCGTTTTTGAGGAGTGTTTACAAATAAACCCAATTCAGAGAAAAACCCGAATGCACGGCGTACGCTTCAGTTGAAATTACCTAGTTTTATCCTACTCATGTACTAAATCCAACTGTGGTTCGGAATTGGTGTTTGCTTCCAATCTCTTAATTTCCTGTTTGAGCTTTTTTGCCGTTCATTTTATTCACACCAGCGCTCGCTTTCAACGAAATTAACCCAATTTAGGCAATTTACTCAAACAACCCGAGTATCACCGGTTTTTATGTGAAATTGCTCGCAAAATGGTGACTTATTACGTATTCATAAACCGACACGGAACCGAAGCACGAACTTGGTTACAATGCCTTACTGCCTCACCTCCGGTGGACTTCCTTCTGCTACCGTACTCTCCGTCTCGTACCCCGGAATTTCTGGAAAAATTCCTTTTTCGTTCGTACTATTGGGTTGACCCATAATTTCTGGCCGAATTCCAACACTTTGATTTATTCAAGTTTTATCTTTCCTAAAGAACAATTGATCAAAAACATAACCACCATCATAATCACTGATATGCACCCATTTGCTAGGGAACGAATGGATGCATTCCTCCCAGAACGAGAGAAGCTGTGAGATGAAAAGCTCGAAGAGGTCGTTTTTGGGGGGTTGTATTTACTGACTTTTTCCTCTCCTAGCTGCTGCTTCAGGGGGCTGAGGAGGTGATAGTACGATGGAGCAACGTAAGGGCTATACGACAGATGTGGTGTCGTGGTCCAGCCAGTTCCCTCGAAATGTGGCGAGTTATCTTTGCAATGTGATTTCGGGCGGTCCTCGGATAAAGGAGATTTTGAGACTTTTCCAACCGTCCTCCCGCACTGCTGCGGCCAACTTTGGAAGCTATTCCATGGTTACCTTCGCAATGCTTGTCTGCATAAAGTGAAATGGTTCTCAAAACGGGATACCCAGCGAATCCAACAAAACGGGGGTCACACCCTCTGATGAAACAGCTCGGGTTTTGGTTGATGTGCTGCGTCCAGGCTGCGAGGTAGCCACCGGGCGAGCCGCGTGTTGTTATCGTAGGGGACTCATGACTCATCTGCACTGGTGACCAACCAGGGAATGTCTTGTCTGACGGTTGCAGAATGAAACTTCTGCAGATGGTCAGGCGTGCTTCTCGGTCATGGTCAGTCCATGCATGCTGTTTCCATCGAAGCTTCATTCTGCTACAGTCCATTCCATTCAGGTGTCGACTCATGGAGCGTAGGCTGCGCCCAGATGTTTGCTACAGTTTCCTGCTAATAGCGTCCGGATGCACTTCCTATTCGTAGCGCAAGCGGTCCTCATCGAAAGTGATTGGGGGTCCGTGATGAGGTCGAACTTTGCAGCTCCTATCGCCTTTGCGTATGCTACTGAGCCAATAGCTCGGTGACCGATCAGTAGCAACGAGTGGGGCAAACGTAGCGCTGATCTTGCCTACCGCGCTCCTTGCAAGGTTCTTCTTAAAATTGTCGCAAGGCAAAATCGTTGGGTTTGGTTGTTGATCTATTTTGATTCCTACTTAATTATCCCTTTGCGCACTTAAGCTTCTGAATCATCCTGGCTGAAGGTCCTGATGTGTTCTTCAACATATTAACTTATTTCATCATGAAGCTAATTTGACATGAAGAAAATTGAATTTGAACCAAAATCGGCCAGAAATTATGGTCAACCCTAATATCTTCAAAAGTGCGGTTTGCCCTTACGTATATAGCTAGCCTGGTTTTTTGTTGCTTCCAACTCTGTTAAGCGCTTTCACATAATATTTTGCAAGCTGAGTGATAGAAATTCAATAGGACACAATGGATTTGAATTGATAAGTTCCCATTTTCGGATGCGCCATGCACTCGAGTCCCACCGAAAACCGTAACAGCATTTAAGTGCGATTTGTCCTTGACAATGACTCGCTAGGCTAAGTGATGCACATGTTGGTGTTTCTATCCCTAGAACAAGTTTAGGGTCTCATCCAGTAAGGGGTGGACATGTGGTGCGACAGTTCATATTGCATGAAGAAATCCACTTTTTTTAGGGAGGGAAGCTCCGGGGTGGGTGTAAAAGCCGAAATGGTTCACGCACCCCGGGGTTCCCTCCCTTGCAAAAATTGGAATTTCTGTAGCCGACAAGAACTGTACACCACATGCTCCCCCTTATTGGATGAGACCCCACGTTTGATACGAGATTTTGGACACCTGGAGGAGATTGGTGAGTTGGGTAGCCGTTGCAGGGTCCGATCCAGGATTTGAACTCCGCTTTGCACATGTGTTACGCCAGGCCACTTGCCACTACACCATCGCCACCACCACCACATTTTACGTCACTACCCATCCTTTTAAGATGAGATTAAGGGGTGAAAAATCAGGATAGCGATCAAGGATGCAGAGCTCGTGGATTCAATGGGCAAAAAAGAACTACTAAGCGGATTTGCTAATCTCTTGTCAACCTTTAATTCGATTTACTCTTTCAAAAAATACTACTATAGTATGACATACGTCAAAGGGATTAATGTCCTTCAATGTTTGCGCTCACTAATATTCTTGCAGGATTATACCACGTGATAGGTGTAAAACTTTCTTGAACTCAGGTGAGCCTTTTTTGACGGCATCGAGCCATTTTGCCCTCCAGGCTTCCTTGGAGAACTCTTTTTGCAGTTCTTTTTGTCCTGGTAAAGGGGACGACACTGATGTTGCCGAAAAGCTGAGGGCCAAAATCTGTCGCGGAACTATGGATGAATAGTTTAGGATCGAGTCCGGCCCAGGCCAAACAAGCCCACTATCTCGCATAGTTGAATAAATGCTGCCAGGCATTTGGGAAAGTAAAAAGTTGGCTTGTACTTGGGCCAAATCGCATTCAAATGCCAAGAGCTTTTGATGAATGTCAAATGCGTGGCGCATTTGAAAGGGTGCGATGATGCGTTATTCTCTTTCTTTATAAATATCATTGATAAGTACTATCGAAGGCTTAACCAAAAAATAGCAGCAGGTTAATGGGGTCGCAAGGCTTCTATTAGGCGCGGTCGTAAGGGTGCGTGGCGTATGCCGTAGTGAATGCGGATCCGGCGCTATCGCAAAATACGGGGCATCCTTCAGGACTAAACCTTGAAGAAGGGAACTCCGTTGAATTACTCATGCAATCCGGACCCTCTCCTCCTCCTCTCTCTTCCCTTTCAAAGGCTTAGTCCAGTTTATATCGAAAAAAAATGCCGAGTCTTTGTTGAGAAATTTTTTTTGCTTTTTTTTTTTTTTTTTTTTTTGTTGACGGAGTTTTCAAATGAAATGAAAACGTGCTTCCTGATCATATACAATAATAAATAAAAAATAATAAACCCAAATGTGTACGTGTAGACGTCTGAGCAGCGACTGTTTTGTAAGCACTTAACCACGGAAAGTCTTCGGCTGTGCAATGGCAAGCTTTTTGAAAACGGTCTTTTGCATGATATAGGGGCAGATGCGGGAACCACAGAAACCATGTTCATTTTTCCTGAACGGCCCTCTGAATACCAGAAAAGGAGGTCCCTAGTTCGATTCCTCGTGGTGACAAATTTTTGCATTTCGAGTTGACGTTCCAAAATTCGCGCAAAATGGAGTTAGCATGAATAATTAGTACCATATTCATGATTAGGACCGTCAGTAACCCTTACAAATAGACTTTGATTAAAAACTGGTGAAAAAGGTGTGACACCACAGTGGGGCTGCTTGGTGTCACACCTCTTACACCAATTTTTAAGTCAAAGTCTTTTTGTAAGGGTTACTGACGGTCCTAATCATGAATATGGTACTAATTATTCATGCTAACTCCATTTTGCGCGAATTTTGGAACGTCAACTCGAAATGCAAAAATTTGTCACCACGAGGAATCGAACTAGGGACCCCCTTTTCTGGTATTCAGAGGGCCGTTCAGGAAAAATGAACCATGGTTCTGTGGTTCCCGCATGTGCCCCTATATCATGCAAAAGACCGTTTTCAAAAAGCTTGGCACGCCCTGAAAGACCTTCCTGGTAAGACTTCGTATAGCCTCGCAAAGGAAATAAAGGAAGAATAGCTGCTATAGAATGTCCTTTTTAATGACTAGTTTGTGTTTTTTTTTCTCCTTTTGTTGGTGCATATTGGTGGATGAAGGGGGAAGAGGGCTTTTTGATGTGATGCAAAGTTTTTGAGGAGGATTTAACAACTTCTCATAGATCGGCTTGTAAAGAGGGTCGTTCCATGGGCTTCGGCCGCTGGAGGAGAGAGGGGGCGCGTCCTTGACGCCCAGCTTGACCCTGCTAAATCTAGCTTCAAACATTCAAGTTGTGTATTTCTATTCATAGCGAGTAAGGCTCCAGACCACCTAAAGTGCTTTTCTGACAGTATCGCTATCTCTCTTACCGCTCTCCTAACTGTACTTTCCCAAGCAGAGGTATCCAATGATGGGTATGTATGCTATGTATTATAAGGTTCAGCGGAATGAACTGTTTGGAAAGGAACTGAAAAAAATTCGCCCAACCCTTGATATTGACCTCACGAGGGTGTACAGACCTTGTGTATTATCTGCAGAGATGAAACAATCTGAAGACCATCCCTTTCAAAAAGCGAGAAGAGCGTCGGGTGCAGACCATACACCACAAGTGACGACGGCCTCCACAAAATGTAAATGTTTTCTGCCAATGAAATGATTAGCCTGTTGCAGTTGTATTCTATCAGTTGTCACTAATTACAACTATCATTTACCAAAATCAGCTATCACTAACCAGATTTACTTGGAGGCCGTCGTCACTTGTGGTGTATGGTCTGCACCCGACGCTCTTCTCGTTTTTTGAAAGGGAGGGTACCTGTGAGTTTATTTACTTGTTTATTGCACGAAAAGCGCACCAGCTGATGCTAAAAGATGATAGCCAATATTTGGAACAGGGGCGAGCCAACATTTGAAGAAAAACAGTTGAAAGGAACCTCTTGGAATGTATTAGTGCCTAGAGTGACCATCTTGACCACAATAAACCGTGGAACATAGGTTGTCTTGCTTTTTTCAAGGCCTTTGATAAGGTACATCATCAAGAGCTTGGGAAGAAGCTGGTTCAGCTTAAGATTCATCCCCTAATATGTCGTTGGGTAGAGCAATACATTTACTTTGCAAGTTCGTAATGGACCTTTTACAATTGAGAGCGGAATTGAGAGATGCTCCTAGTGAAGTTCCCCAAAGTGGGGTGCTATCCTCTTTACTTTTCGCAATGTACACAGCCGAGCTTTTTAAGCGAATTAGGAATATGAAGTTGTGGTTAACAAGATAGAGATGTCATTACAATTCATAGAATGATAGAAAGTGAGAGGATACAAAAATGGGCGCTATCGCAAGATACGGGCATTGTCGTAGCAAAGCAACCAAGACCACGCAACACGTTTCTTCTTCGTATAAGGGAATGCATTCGAAGCCGTTGAGAAAAAAAGGAAAAAAAAAAAAAAAAAAAAAAAAAAAAAAAAGAAAAAAAAAAAAAAAAAAAAAAAAAAAAAAAAAAAAAAAAAAAAAAAAAAGAAAAAAAAAAAAAAAAGAAAAAAAAAAAAAAAAAAAAAAAAAAAAAAAAAAAAAAAAAAAAAAAAAAAAAAAAAAAAAAAAAAAAAAAAAAAAAAAAAAAAAAAAAAAAAAAAAAAAAAAAAAAAAAAAATTTAGAGGAAGGAAGGCAGTTTTGATTTTCCCCCAAACCTCGTCCTCCTCTCGAGCTTACCTCCATGGATTTTTGGCGCCTATCGACATAGGGGCATCCTCTGGACTTAGAATGGTTTGCTAAGGTCAAAACGAATTTTCCCGCTTTCGCTTCGAACTTTTCTATACGAGCTGCCCAGATATAGCTAGCTAGGATGACCCTGGGTCTTGCGAAGATAAAGAGTTTTGGCGCTACGAAAAGCGCTATGCGCCTCACACTCTAGTCCTAGGGGTGCCCCCCTATACTGCGATAGCGCCCAAAAATTATTCAAAATGCAGTGTGCGTTTTCCAGTGGGCTCGTAGCTCTCTCACCTTGAACACTGCAACAAATACTCTTGTCATGGTTTCGTCCCTAGTCAGTAAAATTCACTTTCTAGTGAACCTTTGATAGTTACAGGCGCATGTTGTATAAACTTTGCGTTTCGTTGCCTCATCTCAAAGCACAATTTGTGAACAAAAAAACCGAATAAAAAAAGGGCACTATTGAGCTATTACAACCCCAGAGGGGGTGAGATGGATCAAAAAATTTTTTTTCGCTGAAACTTGCGCTAGGGGGGTTATCGAGGCTCCTGATCACGAATATGACCTTAGTTTTTGGCGCTGGCGCCAAATTGGCGCCATTTGGCGCCAATTGGCGCCAAGGGTGTTCTCACCAAATTCGCTGTAAACTTGTGGATAGGGGTTATCGAGGCTCCTGATCACGAATATGACCTTAGTTTTGGCTCAATTTCTCTAGGTGACGCTCGAAATAGATGTCATCTAGGCGCTCATCCAGTAAGGGGGGCATCAAGTGGCTGCCCTCACCCCCCACCCCCCTAGACTGCCTACACTCCCCCTGGCACACAGGTTTCTCGAAGTACGGGACCCCGTGAGCCAGGGGGAGTGAAGCCAGTTCAGGGGGGTGGGGGTGAGGGCAGCCACTTGATGCCCCCCTTACTGGATGAGCGCCTAGATGACATCTATTTCGAGCGTCACCTAGAGAAATTGAGCCAAAACTAAGGTCATATTCGTGATCAGGAGCCTCGATAACCCCTATTCACAAGTTTACAGCGAATTTGGTGAGAACACCCTTGGCGCCAATTGGCGCAAATGGCGCCAATTTGGCGCCAGCGCCAAAAACTAAGGTCATATTCGTGATCAGGAGCCTCGATAACCCCCCTAGCGCAAGTTTCAGCGAAAAAATTTTTTTGATCCATCTCACCCCCTCTGGGGTTGTAATAGCTCAATAGTGCCGGTTCCTGAGCTTCATATAGCAAATCAGACTGAGAGTAATTCGAAAGCTCTCCTTTCATAAAACTTTACTGATAACGCTTCGGGGCCAAGCCCTTCTCCAGATCAACGAAATATCAAAGCACAATTACGGCACATGAGAACTTTGTGAGAGAGAGTGAGCACCCAAAGTAAGCGTTCACTACGATGTTCCTGCCGTAGTCACGTACAATGCGCGATCGCATCGACGCGCTTTCTGGAGCAATAAGTCCTACGGATTTTGCCCAACAATGAGGCTATCCCTGCTTTCCAGGGTAGCAATTCAAAAATGGAGGAGCGTCGCAGTGCCTCGCTAGCGCTGCGCACGCTCCGCGCGCAGTCCAAGGAGGTCATCCCCGCGGGCCGCCCCATCCTACGCGAGGCCATTCTGATGCGCGCCATCCTCCACCTCCTACATGAACGACACTCAGTATAGTTGACGCATTCTCTCTTCGTTTAGAGAGCGCAAAAAAAAATGAAAAGCAGGAGGCGTTTCACACGTTTCAGCGCGTCAAAAGGCATCCGCGCAATGTACGTGCTACATTATAATTCACGCTAAATTCGGATTCGCTCTGTCCAAACGGCTTAAGTCCGGTTTGCCGGCGGTTAACTTATGAGGTGGACACGTGAGGTTATAAGTCAATCGCTGGCAAACTGCGCAAGGTAAGCAGCTGGAAAGGAACAATTTCAGGTGAAGAACTACGAAACCGACTGGAATTGTAGCCTAAGCATGCCAACAACAATAGGCAAAATAGCGATTTGTGGAGAAAAAGGGAGGCTAGCAGCTTCACAGTGCTATCAAATGAGCACTCAGTTGATGACTTCGACAAAAAAGAGGTAGATGGTCATCGCAGCAACCCAGCAACCCCTTTTGTCTACAACTGAAATAAGTAGACAATGGCGAGTCAGTCTGGGTAACGGAACTCACTACCGTTATTTTCTGGCAATTTCCAAGTACATAGTAGATTCGAGCGAAGATCTTCCGATCTTTTCTGCAGCGACTCTCGGAACGAGCTAAAGGTCTAAATTTGCAGAAAATTTGCCTTTGTTTGAAAGACAACCACAAGGCATTTCGAAAATGTAGTTCGAAGATGTGCTCGTGTACTTCTACAGGCACTCTCTGTTGATGCTCATTGGAAAATGTAAGTTGTCTCAGGATGAGCTTATAATTGATGAAGTGCTGAAGAGTCATCAAACGAAATTTCAAAGAATAATGGTCCGTCGTTGGAAATTTCTAATACAAATTATATCCGCTGGTCAGGACCGTCAATCGTGCCAATGAAAATCTTCAAGTTCTGCTGTTCAAGCAACGAAGGCGAAGCGGTTGAGACGTTCATGCGGAGTCCGTTGCGAAGGACGTGGGGAGGGAAGGAGTGGGTCCCAAATCATTACTAGTGGCTCTGATGTTCGATTTCATCGTGGGCATCCACGTAATCAGCTCGCCCCCTCTGAGGCATTTCGTGTCCAGTTTTTTGACCTTCTTATTACTTTTCGCACGCTGATTCCGTCCGTACGCCAGAAAACGCTGGTACGAACACATCCTTCAGCTGCTGCTGTTTCGTTGCTCTCCTTGCGCCACAGCGGGCCGTGCATTTTTGCGCAAGGATCTCCCCGCCGGGTGGGGGGTCTGCTTGACCTTGTCTTGCCCCATGTGCACCAGTCAGTCACTTTCTTTGTCCAGTGATCATCGGTGAGTCTAGCCATGTGGCCGGCCCACCTCCGCTTGGAATTGTGGATGGCATTCGTAAGGTCTTTAACCATTGTACGAGCGAGAATGGTGTCATTGGGTATGCGGTCTCGGAGCGTTACCCCGCACATGGCCCTCTCCATGGCTCGCTGAGTGACTGCGAGTTTCTCCTCTTCAGAGACTGTGGTGCTCCACGTCTCCGCCCCGTAGGTCATCGCGGGAAGAACATGCGAGTTGAAGACGTGAGCTTTGACCCCGGGGTCGACGTGCTTAGAAGTTAGTACATCTCGAAGTTTATTGAACGCGGTCCAGCCCGCTCTGCGGCGTCGGCTAATCTCGAGCGTGAGATCGTTATTCATGTTGACCGCTTTACCGAGATATACGTAAGAGGAGACTCGCTCGATCTCCTGGCCTTCTAGGAGGATCGGCTGGTACTGAACTTGTTCGTTGTGCATCCACTGAGTCTTGCCGGGATGAATTTGTAGTCCGATTTTGCCGGCTTCCTGCCTGATGAGGCTCAGGGATTGCGCAATGTCGGCGGGGTCCTCGCCTATCAGAAACACACAGTCATCCAGCGAAGAGATTGCGCAATGTCGGCGGGGTCCTCGCCTATCAGAACACAGTCATCAGCGAAGAGGAGATGCGTTAAGCGAACGCCGTCGATGTTCACTCCTCCGGGCAACGAGATTCGCCTCATGATGTTCTCGAGCGCAATAGCGAACAAGTTCGGGGACGTAACCTCGCCTTGTCTGACGCCGCGCCGGATTTGAACACGGACCGGTGTTTTTATGAGTTTGATATCGGTATAACAGCCCGTGTTGCACTGCCGCGTGATTCTAATATAGGGCTCGGGGATACCGCACTCGCGCATGGCGTTGTATACACTCTCATGCTCCACTGTGTCGAAGGCCTTTTTGAAATCGATAAACAGAAGACACAGTGGGGTGCGGTACTCGCGGCAACGTTCCGTCAGCTGTGATATTACATGAATATGGTCAATAGTGGAGAAGCATGAACGGAACCCGGCTTGTTCTACACTCATGTATTCGTCGATGCAACGGCGTATTCTGTTGAGGACAAGGCGGGAGAAGACCTTCAACACCTGGGACAGGAGACATATTGGGCGGAAGTTGTTAAGATCGTGCTGCGGTCCTTTCTTGTGAATGAGCAGCGTAGTAGAGCCCCTCCAAGCGCTCGGATTACTCCTTCGCGCAATATGCGGTCGAACAACACGCGGAGAGGGTCCACTATCTCCTCAGCCAGCATGGAGAGACTCTCCACTCTCACACGATCTGGTCCCGGTGCCTTGCCATTTCTTCGTCTGGCCAAGAGGAGCTAGCACTTCTGCTCGCAGGTTCATTTAACTGCTGACTGTTCTGTTCAGTTCAGTTGACCTAGAGATGTGAAATTTGACTAGGTTTTGTGCCTTAGCTCTCTTTTGTAAATATTTTTGGCTCCCATTTTTGAGGACATTCAACATTGCAAGGGATCACTATAAAATGAGGAGGAGCAATGCACCAGGTTATGGTAGTTCCCGTTTTTAGCGCACCAACGCGCTCCTTCCCGCATGAAATCATAGTACATAGGAGCGTTAAATCTGACGCACTGATCTTTGTTAACACTACCTTATTAACCTACTTCACCGAATTCATTCTCAGTAAAAAAGAACTATTTTATGCGCTACTGTGAAATGATGGAAAGGTTTTTACATTTTTTGCGTCGTAACATTTACTGAGTGCCCTTATCCATTATCATAGCAGGATACGGTAGCGCACAACGGGATAATCACGGCTAAGGTTATTTCTGGCATCGAAGCTTTTTTCTTGTAAAATTGGTTAAATAAGGCTGTGTTGCGGCTTTGAAGTCAACAGCTGGGTTTGAAATTCGTTTATTTTTGCGTTCCTTTTTTTTCAAAGCTTCTTTGCGGGGACTTGAATTCGAAATGAAATCGGGGTCGATTTTGCCAATCTTTCGTTAACCTACTACTCTCGTTTTGTGTTTTAGCTTCTTTACTTCTCTAGTGGGGTCGGAGACATTGTCGTGACATATAGTGACGACTGGTCGCACATGACCTGCTTAAAGCTATACCGTATGGCAGAATGTAGTAGTTTTGAGAGGTTTTCTTGGCAAATCTACAAGTGATCACCACTTAATCACACAGAAACTGTGGCTGAGTGGGCGGAGCGTCCGCTGAGGAGGCTAGCGTGCTGGGCAAAAGAGGTGGAGCGCTCGCGAACATTGACCAGGAGTCGAGGCGATCGGAAGCGGAGAAGTGGTCTGAAGATTTCGATGCTATGACGCTCGGGATCCACGGAATAGAACGTTCCTTAGGTGATATTACCACGTCCAATCCTACTCAAAGACCTGAATGGAGAAAAAAATCTTGTAGACCTACAGTAGCGCTCAAAAGTCTTCGGTGAAATACTTTTTCGACTGCAACTTTTTTCCGCTGAATCAAATCAGTTCAAATTTTGATATGTTTTAGAGATGTCCTACTTCACTAAACGGCATATTTGTTTCGGATTGAGAAAGAATTAAGAATGGAAAAATAGTTTCACTAGAAATTCTCGAACAACCGAGCGCATACGGTACATATATTAGGTCGGTCCATAAGTCTTGCAACAAACTGGCCGAATTTTGAATTTAATATTTTCATTATCTTTTTGTTCCATTCATCCGGCATATACTCCATCAATATCTACAACCTATTGCCAACGCACTAGAAGCTGATTCGATGTCTCCTCTTGTAGA
>MU896157.1:0-13332 GCA_036418205.1 Ostertagia ostertagi | reverse complement strand
AATACATTAATCGGTCTCCTTTTACTTCAGAAGGTGAGTGTACTGAATTGGCACAAATTTGAAGTACGAAAACATTGATCTCCTCTGGATCTTGTCTATATTTCTTTATTATTTATCATGCACTCTAGGTGCGCCATCGGTAAAAAAAGCATCAGTGTTAGTATAACACAAAATAAACAAGTAACACTAATTCTATACCACCCATATTTGCCTTTTGTCGATATTTATTTTTCCAAGAGCTGTTTGTTTATTTTTCCCTGTCCATGTTTTCCACATTTTCCTGAAGTCGTACTCTGAATCAGCATAGTTTTTAGGAATTCCAGATCATATCTCACGCAAGGGCAGTCGTCCTTTGGTAAATGTTCAACGGGATATCGTACATTCTGTGAAGAGAGCTTTTATTTTGTGACGGATGTGATCAGGGGACGAACTTTTCCCCTCCTAACAATCAGATGTTAAAAATTTCTGTAAGGAAATCTATTTTTACCATGAGTGAAATTCTAGGCCAACAAATGAGCAAAGATGATCAAATTCATAATAAATCATTTTCGCTCTATGCACTTTGTCTTTCCTTCCGCTGTTGAGATGGACGATTTTATCTGAAGGGATCGTAAAATCTCATTTACTGGCGGAAGCCATAGGCAAATTTTTTCGAATGCGCCTCAGGATGAATTCTTAACGAGAAGGCATTGTATCCAGATTATTTGACATTTACATGACAGATCTCATTTAATCCCGGAAATAAGAATTGCTTTATTCAATGAAATTACGAGAACAACGAGCGTCCTATTTCGCTGAGTTATCCTCACTATAAATCCAGCGAAGGCAAGCTCAGTGAATACAACGCTTATTGTATGTGATAGAGAAGGGATAATGGGAGCAAAACGAGAACTATCTCGGAATGGATAACAGATTTGTTACATCTATTATGCACGGGTCAAAAAAGCAACATTTTGCCCATGTCGCACTTCAGCGATTTTTTTTGGTCGCAAATGTTGCCGTCGTTGGCGGAAATCTTACAGCGAATTTTCCTCGGATGTCCCTCTATGAGTAGCCCCTGCTTGAACCTCCTACAAAATTTCTCGAATCGATACATTGTTGGATAGCTCCCTGGAAACATTAGCTCTGAATGTGCAACACCCCCTCCCAAGCAAACGACATAATAGTACACGATCCGATGAGGACACCTGTGAGCTCGGACCATGCTAGATGCATGGCAGATTTTTCTGATGCCATAGACGTATAACTGGGAATGTATAGTGGCGGTGCGCTTACCACGCGAGCGGTCCGGGGATCAAATCCTGGGTCGTGAGTCGCCCGGGCCAACCAAGCCTTCCATCCCTCCGGGGTCGGTTAATTGGTACCAGACTTGTCTGGGAGGATAAAAACACTGACTTGTACATCGGCTGGCCCCCGCAAGTCATTGTATAGGCCAAAGGAGTTCGAAAAGCTACACGTCGTGATGTTGATGTCACGATTATGATAACACCCACAGCGGCTATATAAACACCGATCGAGCACACTCAGTCTCATTCTACATGGTGCTGCCGTGGCAGCCGGAGGAGGGGGGGGGGTAGAAGGGAGGGGCAGGAAAGGAGAAGGGGAGAGAGGGAGAGAGAGGGAGTGAAGGAGTAATGTTGTGATTCTGATAACACCCACAACGCTATATAAACACCGATCGAGCACACTCTCAGTCTCATTATTATACACAAGTGGAAGCACCACAGCGGAAGACGTGAAGCTTACGCAGAGAAGCAACGTCCCGGCGGTTGACGGGGCGACCAATCTGGTTTATAAATGGTATACAGGGGGGGGGCAAAAAAAAGACATTTTGTCTCCACTTTCAGATGGATTTAATCACACTTTGCTCAATTCAGACCGAATGTTCCCAACTTATTATTGAAGAGCGCATTTCATTCTATAAGAAAATCTTCATAGTGGCCACCTACGTGGACGGCATCAGAAGAATTTGCCCTGGAAACATGGTGCACTGGTCGAGCTCAATGGGGTCTTCGAAGGATCGTGTACCATAACGACCCTTACTGGAAAGCTAGTTCCGAGGGGATTTGCACAGTGGTAGCTAATGCCTCTAGAAAACTATCCAACATTAAATCGATTCACGAAATTGCGTAAGAGCTTCAGGCTGAAGCTCTTACGGTAGACCTCCTTGAGCCTGACGACGGTGACAGATGACGTCATATTCTGAAGACGGTGAGGGCAGTGAAGGAGAGCCTGGAGCGTCACTGTTAATAGAGAACACACTATAATGAACTGCTGTGAGAGCTCTCCCCGCGACCGGCAATCCTCTGCGAAAAAGCCGAAGCCCGACATAGGCAAAATGTCTTTTTTTTTTTGCCTCCCCCCGTACTAGAGCATTCCTGGGAAGCTCGTAAAGAAAATTTTTGATGTATTGTATAACATAATGACTGGTCATTCCGCAACCTATAAATTTGCTCAGATGGCATACTCAGGCATACTATTAAAATCTTTCTTGGAACCTCAGTGAAAATGAGTTCGTTCGCTGCTGCAGATCGCAATTAAAGAAAGGGTCGAGTGTGTTTAGACGAATCTTTGCATCTATATATAACAATTTTTTTCGACATAGTGTAGCGCTCGCTCAAGCCAATTACACATATTCATGGGTTCTGAAGGGCAACGATTCAAGAAAATCGCCACCACCCTCACTACGTAACAGGCTACCTTCGCTCTACATATCACTAGTCGGCACAGCTGCTAGGGCTGACGTTGCGATAAACGATTGAAAAAAAATGAAATGGAGTACAATGAAGGGAAGGATGCGTGACGAAATGGCATGACCATGAGGGGTTTGATAATTGAGTTATGCGTGTTTCTCTGAAGCTGCGACAAGTCTGAGACGCCATCTTACTCTCACCGTCATTTTTTGTAGGAGAGCTTTGCTTAAATGATTACGAAGGTATGGCTTGATGTGGTGCTAAAAATATAGAAATCCTTAGGGAGTGAAAGTGAAAACCTCGAGATACGGTAGCCAATCTACGATATTTATTTTACCGAGCTCAATGTACAAGCTCCCCCACCATTAAAATCACCCATCCTTTGTAACCAAATCTTACTGCTATGATATTCTTACGTAGGACACGAAAATGGCAGTTTCATTTGTAAGAGAAACAAGATGAATGTCAGTGCGAAATACCCCTACCCAGACAAAGGAACAAAGACCTTCATATAAGTTCTTACTCATTCCAAACCATTAAGCATGTCATCAAATGACGCTTAGCTTGCTTAAAGGCAAAAGTCAGGCTCGTGTTTCGGCATTATGGCGCCTGATATTGAGTTTAGAGATGGGAAGGTGGAACGATAGTGAAGAAAAAACGAAAAAAAAAACTGTCGACAACACCGAAATCGAAACCCCTTTCCTTCTAGCAGTGAAGGAGGCTTGCTTGGGGGAGAGTCACGTCCAAACGAGTTTTCCTGGATATGCCAGCCGTTCCATCGGTTGATACGGCAATCAATAACAACCTAGTAATCACACGTAGCCAGCCACGCACTAACAACGAACATCCGTCGTGGTCTGCGAAAAGTATCGCAGGCAGGACGCAGACAATGTCAGCAGCTAGCGGCCTTCACCGCGCACTTCTTTGTCGCGGCAGCGAGTCACACTAACCCTTTGGCATGAGCCCACTTCTGACCCTAACTGAAATACTTCCTGCTGATTCCCTTAATCTACTCATAGCTCAAAACCGATCAACATAAAACCAGAGAACAGATTCGGACTGAAATCTAAGGAATCACGGTGTAATGAGCTTTTGATAGGCAACAACCTGTTCGCTTAGAATTTGCGCCAAATTGTCCAGAAGCTAGAACATCTTGGAGAAACCTTTTTCCATGCAAGTTTCATCGTCCAGAGGTCAGCATCCGATTTACTGGCAACTTTCTCCAATTTGATTGTTCGAAAAGCATGGAGTACTCAAAAGAATTTTTCATTTGTGCTCACTGGAAATGAAGTATTTACGACAGACCTTATGCTTCTAGGATCGCTCATCACTTACATCGCAAACGGTGCGTCCTCGCAGTTGTATCTATATTCAGTCCTACTTTTGCCATATCAGCAGCCATGGCAGCATTCAATTTTGTGAATGTGACTGGAGGTAACGATCCCACCTCATCTTCCATTGCAAATCCCCATCATGTTTTTGAGCAACGTGCAGAATGACCTTTCGCTAACTAGACTACCAAGACTTACATTTTTTCCATTTTCCTAGTATCTCTTTTCTGTGTTGCACCTTCTGTCTGCACCATGGACAAACATGAACGTGACGCCGGAAGGGCAGCGAAGCACTTTTGAAGTGGCCACGCGTGCGCTTTTATGAGGAATCTGACCTTGCATTTTCAGTCTACATTAAAAAATTACATCTTTTGGTTCCACAGATGACGCCGTGGAACCACAAAGAGGTCATGGGTTGAGGCGATGTCTGGCCACTTATATGCGGAACAGCCTCATGAATAACTTTTAGAGCCTTTGGACTCTTCAACATGGCGATCTTGGAGAACGAGCACTGAATAATATCCCTTTTAGTATGTGCCATGTGGTTTCATGATTTGTCTGATTTGTCAAAAGTCACAAAAAAAGTATCAATAAAGAGAATTGTCAAAAGTCACAAAAAAAGTATCAATAAACGGAGTAGAAATCGGTCCTTACTTCAAACGTTGTTCATACGCATTTCATCGGCGACTTACGCTTTCAGATTGCTCTTTCTGGAATTGTGTTCAATACTCTGGCGTTGATTACCGTGCGCAGGAATCCAGCGCTTAGAAGTTCTTTCGGACTTCTATGTCTCTCACACTGTGTAGCCAATATGGGCGTAATGATGATATTCATGTTCTGGGTGACACCGATGAATCTAAGGTAAGGCTACGTTTTTCAGCTATATAAAGTTTTCAAAAGAAACTCGATTTCCGGTAGTGTCCTAAAAAGAACCCTCCCACATCAAAGACCTTCTTTACGAAAATTCTGATTTCCTCAGGAAGCATGTGAAACAGCTGAGGAAGATTCTGAGATTTGACAAGTTTGAAAGCAGCAATCTTGACTTGTACTTCGCAAAGTCCGTTTTTTGGTACACACACATGATACCATCGAAGATAAGCTCGTGTGCGACTCCTTTAGGAAACATTTGCGCAAATGTGGCTCCAAAATAAGAAGAGGGGATTTTAACATTCTTTCGATACCCAACGTAGCCTAATAGAGCGAATTTTCAAGTCAACGTAAAAAAGCTGAACACTGTGATGCTTCTGGGAGCAACAAGGTTCAGCTTATTGTAAGTCGGCGTTCAGATTCTACGTTGTACCGTGAGTCGAGGTTCTGCATACTGATGTTCTGATCGTTGACCTTATCAAAGCTGTTTCCTCTTTTCACTACAAATAAGCATCAATGGCAAAGATGTCGCATTTGATTTTGAAATATAGCTCATTTAGGGAAAGTACCATAACTTCTGGACGGGTGGGCAAACTCATTGGCCAGCTGCTCATGTTATTTTGGGATGTATGTGTCTACACACATCTGGTTATATCTATCAATCGATTAGTTGCAATCTCGCTGCCATATCGTGCCAAGTTTATCCTAACCAAAAAGTGTACTTGTTGTCTCATTTCTTTGGTTTGGCTGATCGCCTTCTGCCATGTGATCCCTTACTTCTGGTGTAAGTTCTATGAAATGAATATTTCAGAGATAAGAGTAGAATTCCGCATTATTTGTGGTAAACTTAGTGGAATGCATGTGAATAGAAAGCCCACAGATATGTAAGAACGTGGGAACTCCAGCCAACTGGGACGAGTTGATGCGAAGTAACGTTTCCAGAAAGAATATACGGGCTAAAAACAGCAGGTAATGCAGCTGTAGGTGAAGAGTTGACTGATTTGAAGAAAAATAAAAAAACTTCGAGGAGGGCTCCAAGCGGGAACTTCCCCTCTGCCCCTTATCGTTAGCAATGCGTAAGAATGACGCGTGTGGAGCGAGTTTGTCTGAACTTGCCCACAGTAAATGCGCTTCAATTGCAAGCTGGCAAATCGCCTAGTAATAGTCGGCCATTATTGCAATTGGAGCGCATAACACTGAAATTATGACAGCGCCCCTAAAAATTATGATACGGAAAAAAGTTGTAAACAATCCATAAAAATAACTGTCGAACATGAGGAATAGAGGAGAGCAGCACAGCAGTGACGCCTCTGATGGATGACACAGTCACTGTGCCCGACGACCATACAGACCCGCGTAATAGAATTTGCCTTTGCGTGATGTCAAGTTGCGTGTCATGGGATGTGCGCCAGGTAACTCGTCCAAGAGCCAAGATTAGTGGCCACAAGCCAGCTTTGTAAGACTCTAGCGCCGTTGTCGCGCACTTTCGAGCCGCGACAACGGCACATCTGTGCTACACGTAGGCTACTCTATCCCACCCAATGAATAGATTCTTCAGCACGACTTCTGCTGGAATTGTTGCTTCAAGTAGTGCTCGGAGCGTCTTCTGAGGAATGCAGTCTGGGGACGTGAGGAGTGCACTCAATATTTGGGACGGTTCGGAGCGCTGAGAGCTCAGTAATGTTTTCCTGGAATGTTGGCGCAGTCAGATAAGGCTTGTATTCTTATAGAGAGATGGCCTGCTGGTTACACTATGCACTAGCCCAAGGATTGAGTTGTTGGGGTAAGGGCGTTTTGTAGTGAAGGTAAGAGGGCAAAGGGACCGCTGGCAAAGAGAAGGGAAAAGAAACTTGACTTGTTTTTGTTTGTTAACTGCTGTTTTTGGCCGCAGTTCGCCTTGCGAATGTTTCACAAGAATGCTGGGTTGTGAACAAAACTTTCGCCCCAGACGGGACTCGAACCCGCACCCCTCGTTTTCCGACTGCACAGAAGCCGAAAAATGCCGCAGTATACAAGAACCAGCGGGAGCGCAGAAAAGCTTGGGAGAATAGGAGTTTTGTAAGCGTCCGTTTCCGTAGGTTTCGCCCACCCTGTAAATGTTCTCTTGTCTAGGAGAGTTACGTTCTCTCCTCGATGCCCATTACCTCTCATCTCACTACCACGGGTTCGAATCCCGTCTGAGGCGGAAGTTTTGTTCACAACCCAGCATTCTTGGAAAAGAAACTGTTAAAAACAGGAAATACAGACAGATATGCTTGTGCTACGATGTGGATGAGAATAAGCGGCAGATAGTGAGATGAGAGGTAATGGGCACCGAGGAGAGAACGTTACTCTCCGAGACAAGAGAACATTTACAGGGTGGGCGAAACCTACGGAACGCTTATGAAACTCCTATTCTTCCAAGCTCTTCTGCGTTCCCGCTGGTTCTTGTATACTGCTGCATTTTTCGGCTTCTGTGCATTCATAAAGCACCTGGATGAAGTGAAATTCCTTCACAGTGAATTTGTTATCTCAGAAATAGTGTTAAGATGCACGCGAAAAGCGCTTCAGCACATACTTTAAAGGATAAAGGATAAAGCATTTGCCGTTGATCAATCCCGTTTTTGGGATGCGGCACGCATTCTACTTCCATTTGTACATTCGCAGTGGCATTTGAATGCGATGTGGCCTATACAATGACTTGCGGGGGCCAGCCGATGTTCAAGTCAGTGTTTTTATCTCTCCCAGAACAAGTCTGGTACCAATTAACCGACCCCGGAGGGATGACCCTGTTGTCCCGGCTGACTCCACGCATGACATTTGATACCCGGACCGCTCGTCAGTGGGAGAGCGGCGCAGTTGTACATCGCAGCATATCCGCCCTTATATCTTTTGGGATATCTCTTCAAATTTTTTACGTTTGTTGGTGCTGACTGACTACGAAGGCTTGATAGGAATTGAACCTGAAACGAAAAAGCGAAAGTAAAGAGACCCGAAATCACAGAAATACCGACAAATCTGCTCCAAATTTGAACGAGGATAAGGGTGAGATAACGAATTGGGAAATAATGGGCACTGAGAAGAAAAAGAGATCTTTTAAGAGCATGCAGATCGGCGAGACGGCGCAGTTAATTCGTCCTAACACGGTGGGCGGACGGACCAGCAGCAGTGCTGCCCTCTAAGTCGTGTGGACATTTGCTGCAAAGAAAACCCCTTGTAACTCATCATCCACTCTCCGTGCTCCCTTCAGCTTATTCTCATCATTTCACTCACTCGCTCCATCCCGGAATGCGACTTACCCTTAGACCACGAGTTTCTCGAAGTGAATCTACTGTTGTGATTTCATAAAAGCCACGTTTTGTTAAACCTTATGTTTGAACAGAATTAGAACAAACGGAAATTCCGCCGTAGCTTCAAAAATTGTGTCTATTAGCACACTTAACTTTTACTTAAATGCTCTAGCGCACCCGTCTGCTGCTTGATGGTTGGACCTTGTGCGGGTACCGCAACTCTTTCCATGCTCTCTCTTGACTACGGTTGACCAGCGAACATACTTTAGCTTTGAGAACGAATTCAAAATATTGTTGCGATAAGCCAGAGAGTCTGCCTAAAGTGCAGGAGGACGGCCAGGTAGCCGTCTCTTTTTGCGTGGGTACCATCGTGCAGTTGCGGCACTCCAAACTGTCGTCGTTTCTCCTCAACAAGTGTCCGGTAAATCTATGTTTTGCATCATCGACGTTCAGGAGGATATGTTAGGATATATTAGGCAACACTAGAGTCATTGATGTGAAAAACTGAAAATGTGCGAACTTTCAGAAATGACATTTTCTGAACCTACAAATATATACCAACATGCGCCAGGAACTGCTCTGATAACCTGTCAAGACAAACAACGTTTCAGTGTGGAAATTTGCCGTTCTAGCGAGGATTTGAAGTTCCTGTTTACGCTCAACCATCTCTTCATATGAGCGCAGAGTCAATCGACCGTTGCGCGAAAATCAACGAAAAGGTCGTATTTGACCAATGGAAGAGGGGCGAGGGAGCGTAAGCCCATGTACCAGCCAAAAAGTTTGAAAGCACCAAGGCATGTCAAATTTCAACCACCACGGCGACTGTTAATCACGGATGACTGAATGGCGCATCCTAAAGCAGGAGATCCTGTTGAATCACTTCATATTCCACTGAGCACGGGCAGACAAATTCTTCCGAAGAAATAACGATTCTTTCTGATTAAATTGAAGAGGAGGGAAATGCAACCCATTCAGCGGGTTGTCTTCTATATGTTTATATGCGTCACAATTTTCATTCCAGAACCTTTTCTGAGATCATTTGAGATGATTTTTGTATGTGAGTTTCTGGGAAATTTGCGGACGTGGACGGGTCCCAGCTTGGCATAGTCTCAGTACGTATGCTGCTCGCGATGCCGCTTTTGTCGCGCCGCTTGAAAAATTACCTCCTGAGCCATATCTTCATGCAGAGTGGCCTTCCTAGGCCCTATGTCGAAAAGCAGAATGGTTGGATGGAGCCGATGAGTTTTTCAGATGAAACATGCTATGTGATATTTGATACAACGCTTTGGTTATGGATGTTCGCCGAAACAAGATGCGGTTACGTTATTTCGCACTATACCGATCTCTACACTGGCTGCACATGGTGTGCAATCAAAATAGTTCTTGATTGTATAACGGCCACCAAGTTATGGATCAAGAACCATGTAAGTGTGCTTCGCATATTATTGCGTCCCTCTCGTCAAAACTCCAACCTTTATAGCGTACCCATGCTCACACCCATGGCCATTCTAGGGATCTGTTGCGACGATCGCGGACAAAAGTTGAAATACGTTTTTTCTTGCAAGTAAGCGTTTCTATTTAAGGTCATACTAAATACCTAGGGTCATCTACCCAAGGCTGATGTCATACATAGCGATATCGTAGATTTGCAAAGTCTGACACCAGCCTTGTGTAAATATCTGATAAACATCTGATCCTGCATCAATTACCAAAAATGAAAACAAAACAAATTCACTCACTGCTTGCACTTCCTTAGAATTTTGCTGCAACTTCATTAGAATTTCGAATAGTACTTAGTTGTGCTCAATCTTCTGCAGTCAACATCAAGAAGATTTCGTGGCCCAGTTCGTTGTGGTACATGCTACATTATTTTCATGTGGTGAGATCTAAAATATTTTCACTGCATGTAATTCATTTAAATTTGAGGTAAAACTCACTTGGATATTGTAGGACACTCTCCTCATTTATTTACAGAAAAAAATCAAAAAAGGATTGCGGTTTGCGGTTTTTTCGCCGTAACACAGTTTTCATCCAAATTTCCTGAGATGGACTTGCATCGTGTGCAAAGCAACTCCTTTTTGATTCATTTACTCCAGCAACACTCGTTATAATTACAGCCAGAGGGCACATGGCTCAATTGTACTATTCAGCAGTTATTGAACAAGTTTTCTCTTAGAAATTTCTTTTAAATAAAACGAAGAAGAGGATACAGTGTTCCTAGCAAGTTGAATCCGATTTTCCCTCAGTCGGAAGCATTCCATTGTTTGTCTGTAGGGTCTTAATGGGTCCCCACAGTTCTCTGACAAAGCTATTTGAGTGTAGTGTAGAGTCGCGAAATCAAACAAATTTTATTTCAAACGAACGAGGAAACAGACGGAAAAAAAGAATAAAAACGACGATGAGGGGAGGGAGGGCGCGCCGTCGCCGGAGTGGAATCCTTGCTACTGGTAACTTTTCTGAAAATATATACATATAATGATGTCGTCTATGTAACAAAATACTTCTTTGCCTAGCAAATCTTGCAGCACCGTGTCCATTAGCCTTTGAAAAACCGCTGGGCTAGTGCTCAGGCCAAATGGCGTGACTCGAAACTGGAAAAGTCCCTCGGTTGTTGTGAACGCCGACTTCTCCTTTGCCTTCTCTGAAAGTGGTATTTGCCAATACCCGCTACAGAGGTCGAGCGTCGAAAACCACTTCTTCCCTGCCATACTCTGTAGGATTGCGTCCAGTGTGGGCAGCGGATACGAATCTTGCTTGATCTTGCTGCTTGAGCTTGCTTATTGAGCTCTCTGTAATCTACGCACAGGCGCAAACTTCCATCCTTTTTTTCGACTAGGACTATAGGAAATGCCCATTCTGAGCTGCTTTTTTCGATGATCTTACGATTTTGCAGGTCAACCAACAGCTCCTTCAACTTTTTTCTTACTGCTAATGGGACAGGCCGTGTCTTCATCTTGATGGGCTTGTTGTCCCCTGTGTCTATGTCCATCACTACCTTGTCCGTTCCCGTGAGTTCCGTATCTGACACGGAAAAAGCCTCTGGGAATTCGTCTAGTACCTCCAAAATATCCTCGCTTAAGCTCTTGGCATTCGAGCTTTGTCTGAGCTGCTCTATTAAAAGCGCTCGACGTTCGTGGCTATCCGCCCTATTCCCTGTATCCTCCAACACACATGGGTTAAAGGCTTCCCATTTTTCTTTCCACTTCTCGGTACCCCAGTGGCCAATTTCCTCCCCTCGTCCAAGAATCATAGGCTCCTCACTATGATTTACCACTGGTATTTCAACTTTCTGATTCCTTATTTTGAAAACTCCACAACTCAACCCTCTAGTTGGCCAAAGGACACCCTCCGTCATTTGTTCTCCAACATCACAGTGAGCCGACACTACCCTAGATCCGTGAGGTGGGATATATATCCTCTTTGCTACCTTCACTGTGTTGGGCTTCACACCTTCGGCCTCACTGGCATCTGGTTTTGACTGCGAAATTGTCAAGGTAACTCCCAAATCGCCTAGTGCATTTCCAAGCAGTACTTCCTCTTCACGACTATCCGCAATATAAAAAGCTACTTCACTACTCCGTCCTCCTTCCAACTCAACCCTCATTCTAGCTGCGCCTATTGTTCGAAGCATCATAAACTGGTAGATCCTTCCCCTTCCTTATGAGCTCTAAGCTGTCCACATCGAAGCCTCTGTCCATGGCTCGAGATAACACTCCTACGGGGACTATGCTTATCATTGAACCAGTATCTAGCAGAGCAGGAACGCGGGTATCCAACACCCTCGCCCAACCTGACATTCGTCTTCCCACTAATGCAGTTGTCGTTCTCGGATCAGCTGCTAATCTAACTCCCATACTCCTCGCTTTTTGTACGATGAGCGAGATCCTGTCATCGCTTGCAGGTTCCTTCTCTACTTGTGACTCCTTGATTCGCTTTACCTGTGTTCTTTGGGTGCACTCTTTCGCAATGTGCCCGAACTTTGAACAGTTGAAGCACTTTCTACCATCATTGCTATTCCTTTCCCGAGGCTTATTACTATCGGAGGGCAACCTTCGTTCCAGAAACCTATGCGCGTGACCTTTTTCAGGAAAATTCGATCTACCCTCCCGTCGACTTCTTTTCTCGCAACTTCTGTGATGACTCCTGTCGTTGCGGTCCTTCCTCCGCCTACTTCCAGATTGCTGCTTTTGTACGACCGAGCTCTCGTCTTCCAATCGCGGTGTCGGTCTTCCCTTTCTACCTGGGTTCCCCCGTAAATCCGCTTCGATAGCTCAATAGACAGAGCCAACTGCTTCACTTCTTCATACGCTTTTTCTGGTCTTGCCTTATGCAGTACACTCAATAACTGGACATGTTCTGGCCATTGCTTCAAGTTAGACAACAGGATGTGCGCGTACTCTAGCGAATTATCCTCAATACTACCCCTTGGGTTCGCTTTCCTTCCTAACTTTTCCAAGGCTACGCAGAAATCAGCAACTTCCTGCTGAGGGCGGATTCTCAGTTCGCGCAGTTCAGCAATGGCTCGCATTCGACCAGCTACACAATCATCTGCCAGCAGCTTTCCTAGCTCCTCCACTACCGCCTCAAAACCTCTATTTCTAACTTCCATCGGTAACGAAAGGAACACTGACTTTGCTCTGCCACCTAGGTGGTCATCACCTAATATCTCAATAAGTGTCTGATCACTCACAACCACCCTTTGGTACTTCCTACGGAACCTTCGGATGAATTCTTTAAAGTTCTCATTCACTTTCCCTTTGTATACCCCAGGATCGACACAAGACAAAGATTGGAAACAGTTAATCATATCCATTGTCGAACACTGACCTGGTGGTCCGTTTGGTCCCTCCAAGTAGTTCTCCACACATTGCCTCCATCTGGGCTCGAAGACAGCTCCAGTCCACTGTGTCGGAGGTGCCTGTAAGCGCCCATTATCTCTTCCGATGTCATATGCCATTTGAACATTGGCGTTGCCATACTCACATGCTCTTTTTTCTTCGCGCTCTCCTTGTGCGCAATCTCCGCTTTCGACGACTCTTGCTTTGAGGTCCCTTGCAGCACTGACCACCTGCAACGTGTTCGAATTCAGTATGTCACATACTGTCGCCAAAACCTCTCCGTCTTTCTCCATAGTCGCAATGTACCGATCCCACTCATCCTCCGAATCAATTC
>MU896152.1:0-29412 GCA_036418205.1 Ostertagia ostertagi | reverse complement strand
TTTAATTTCAAAATGAATACAAAACCTCACCCCACTGTCTCTGTGCCACTCTGTGTGGTGCTCATTTCGCCGTTGCGCAATTTCTCTAGAAGATTCAAACTGGCAAAGCATACTGGCCCATCCTCCCTCTGGACATTCTTCACGAGATACAGAAGGGCGAAGATTCAACTGATCTGTGTACAAATATGAAAACTGTGATTATAAAGCACCACACTCGAAATTGGGTTATTCCATGAAATTGGAAAAATTTTCAACACAACTACCGAACAAGGCGATTTCATGATTTTTCAACAGAATTCAAGCTCAGGGAAACAAGGATTACGAGAAGATCAGACCATTCAACTGATCACTTAGAAACATTCGCAGTTAGCTATTGCCTTTCAAGATTGATGCATATTTCATAGTCTATCTATTTTGGAAAGAAGTCTTTTTTTAGATAAAAAAAAAAAGAAAAAAAAAGCAAATAAAAAATCTAGAGTAAACACATCCTACATCATGGATTCCTGCTATGGCATCTTCAAATTTATATGTGACCTGCTGGCTTTCTTGCAGTCTTCTACCGGAGCCAACGGTTAGTGAATTAGGAATACGCTGATCATTTGAAAAAAAAAAAGTTTCAAAAACTTCCGGCATATTGGCATCACTTCGTCATTGATAGTGACTTCAATTAGCAAATGAAAAACACGGTGCGACACATGAATTCCCTCACCCTTATATGTATGCTACTAAGCTTGGCTACGAACACCTTTTAAGAAGAGTATCCCTTTAGAGTGACATCACTAAAAAAGTCACACCACCAGCTCTATAAATCCTGTTTTTTAGTTCTTCTTCGGAGGTTTACTCCTTGCATGACTCTGCCCAAAAAACGTCGGTGGGTAATCCAACTACAGTGTGGCAAGTTTGAATGTGTGAGATCACAGTGGTCATGAGCCGCAGAGCGCAGACGAGAGCATCAGATTGAGACAGGACCAACTTCAAGTAGTCTGCCGGCCTTATTTAGGTAGGGAATTTTTGTTTTCAAATAATATAACAGCTGCCGGATTTTCCCTAGAAAACCAAAACAGCACCAACCTTTTGCGTCAGTGAATTTCCCCACCATAACATCATAGAGGTACGGCTCACGTTCTCTCATCTTCTCCTCCGAGAAATATTTTCCCTCTTCTTTCAATTTTTGCAGCATCAGAAAACGCCGCTTCTTCATCTGCAAACTCATACTTTATGACACTTGACAAAGGTAGTGAACTAGTTAAGAAGAAAACGAAAAAGTGCAGAAAACAAAACCACTCGCATTTTGAGCGTCAGGCTTCCGTTTTTCAATCTGAGCAACCATAAATTGAATGAGTGGGTCGCTTTCATCGCGAAATAATGCGCAGTCACTTGCGTTCATGTACTTGCCATACCTGTAATCTGAAAATAACACTCCCCTTATGTTTGACAAGAAAAAAAAGCAGTCTCATATTGCTGAGAAATGATTAAAAAACCAACACACCTTTGTAAAAACAAAGCCTTGTTGGTGGTCATGAGATCATCGAGAATACCGCGTTTATCACCTTCTGTGAGATCGGGATCATCACTTTGCTGATGTCGGTAAAAAACATCAGGCTTCCCCAGAATCCTTTCAAACAACGGCTCTGTCATTTCTCGGCGCAGAAACGCTCTGAAGAAGGAGTTCTTTCGGCAGGATCTCTTCTAAAGATCTTTCCTATTAAAATTAGAAACTTTAGCACAAACAACAAAGTGATTCATAGGAAACAATAGAGAACTGCAACTGAAGCGTACGATGTCGTTTCACGCGCTGCGGCGAACGGAATCGAAATTGGGGCGCAGAAAAGTGGGCGTGGTCTCGGCAATCGCAAAAGTCGCGCAAATTTCAACGCGGATAACGCGAGGCATTCGTTCACCGCACTGCGTAGTTGTGTTTCTTAGCGTTGATGGGGGGAGTGTTACAGTTTTCGTTTTGTTTCCCATTATTCCAAATAGCTCCGCACACTCCAAAGGTAACCCCACTGGGCGCAATGCGACTGGCCACCACGGAACATCGCGTCAAGATCACGGAAAAGCTCAGTTTCAGGACTAAGCCTTTGGGGAGGGGAGAAACTCCGGTATACGGAAGCAATTTTCGTATTCTCCGAGTTCGTCCCTGCTGCCGAAGGCCCTTTTCAGGGTTCCCTCTCCCGGGCCACATTGCGCCCCCACAGAGTTAAAAAAAATGGGGAAAATGAAGCGCACACTCGACCACGTTGGCAAAGGGGAACGGGCTTAGTCAGCTTCGTTCATAACTTGCGCCAAGGTGATTACGAAGAACTAGAGGATAAGGAGTGATGCGGTCGCGTTGCTTTTTGTTGCTGGTATTTATCTAAAAAAAATCCAAAAAATGGCAACGGGAAAGAATTGCCCCCGGTTGAAATAATCGATACGCATCTAGCATTAGAGTCCATAATGCTCACAAGATGGTGGGTCGAAACGACCTATTAGAGGGATTCGGTCCAATGCGAACGTTGACTATAAATCTGTCCTCCGACTAGCTAAACGATGCTCCCTCCCTCTAAAAAACGAGAAGAGCAGCGGTGCAGACCATACACCACAAGTGACGACGGCCTCCCAGTAAATCCTGTCTGAAGCCTAGAAACGCAGAGTATGGTTGGTCGTCTGCCGCAACCTTGTCTTCCCCAACCATGGGATAAGATCAGCGGAAAGCGTCCCCTGGGGTTAGGATAGATCTCCTGGTTAGTAACGGTTCATAGTGATAGCTGATTTTTGGTAAATGATAGTTGTAATTAGTGACAAACGATAGAATACAACTGCAACAGGCTAATCATTTCATTGGCAGAAAACATTTACATTTTGGAGGCCGTCGTCACTTGTGGTGCATGGTCTGCACCCGACGCTCCTCGTTTTTGAAGGAGCATACAACAAATGGCTGGTTCTTTGGTGTAGTATCTTGCAAAATGCAAATGAGCGGTAGTCAGTAATGATTACAACTTCCTTCAAAGGTATTTTTTATGAGGGGAGGTAAGTTTTCAAAACTACGAGATGGGTTTATTAAGTAACAAACGCGTCTGAGGAGTAAAATAGTCGCTTCCGTGAAAAAATTGTATTAATCAGAAAGTTTGTGCATTATGATGTAGAGAGAAGCTCTTGGTCTTGGATCAGACTTTATTGGCAGAATACTTACATAGGGAAAAAAAGAATGGATGAACACCGAAGAGCTTTGCGTAGTCCACAGAACTACCCGGAAAATCCATTCTCCAGACATCGTACACTCCGGCATTCGCAGGAAACACCGCCCGAGCTTCTCGTCTCCATTATTCACAGAAATGTGGTGGATCCAGTCGAAAGGAAAATAAGGGAAGCGCTAGAAATAAGGCAACAGAAGCCACCGATAAACAACAAGGAGGAGATGAAAGTGGCAATGAGTCTGGTATCAATATAATACGTGCACTGGGAAAGGAAACGTGATGAAGTCGAGTCGGTTCCCATATGACGTGTATATATATACCCATGAAACGAAACTCATGCCTACCAATTTCCCTCTTCCTTCCGACCACCCAAGTATCCTGTAGGTTATTGTTGTACTTATTATAAGTGCTGTGACTTATTGAAGTATGTGGTATACTGTTGTATGATTGCTTAAGATTCAGTCGGCCTGAAGAAGGGCTTATGCCCGAAACGTCGCCAATAAAGTCTGATCAAGAACAAGAGCTTCTCTTTCATCTAATGCTACAACATTCGAATCAATGAAGCTCAGGGAACCATCTATTTTACCTAATCAGAAAGTTATCCAGACATTCCATGTCACTGCGCCTTCTAGCGTTTTATTTTGTCTGAGAAATTCCTTTGAAACAGATTTTCCGCTCGTGAATCAAGTTTGAGGTATTTTGCACCAACAGCTTCTTCTGTGCGATACGCCACGCACATGCCTTTTGGTCGAAGGTGAGAAAGGGCCTAAAATGCCGCGCCAAAGCTAATATTGGCCGTATAGCAGTTGGAGCACTCCACACAACCATGCCATCACGAATGTATGATACCGCGGGATCTGTGAGCTTCTCTGTTTTTAAGGGGTTGTAATTCTTTAGCTACATTTCTACTGACAAGGTTTTCCATTCCAATTCGTAAACGTTGCAGCCAGTTTCGTGAACGTTGCTACGTCATTCTTGCAAGCAATTTCCTAGACCTTGCAATTAATTTCGGTTCAAATAAAAATTTCGCTGGGAATGAGTCGTGGCGAAACCGGTGCTAAATGGCTCCAATCTGGCGCCAGCGCTAAAAATGGAATGTCATATTCGTGATCAGGACGCTCGATAACCCTGGTAGGATATTTTCAGCGAAATTGCTGGGTTTGAAAAAAAACTTCGCCCGCCAGGGGGACTAGAACCCCACCTCTCGCTTTCGCAGAACAAACAAAAACTATTATAGTCAGGATTAGGTTTCAGCGAAATTTTTTTTGCCGAATTTGATTTGCAGGGTTTACGAGGAAGCTGCAAGCAAGAACGACGAATAGGGGTTTAGATCACCAAATTGGTTGAAACGTTTACGAAAATAGCGGAAACGTTCACCAAACTAGCTGCAAGGGTTACGAATAAGGCCGGGAAGCCTTGTAATTTTACGCAGACAGACACACAAACAAACCCAACTGTTAATATAATCAGAACAGCAAGCAGACCTTTGTTCGTTGCCCTCACTGTCTTGCAAGAAGGTCATCGCCCATCGCTGTCGAGCCCAAAGATACTCAAGCCATGCACCGCGTCCTGTGCTAGATTCTTCGGATGTAACCTGTGAAGAAATCATTGGAAAAGATTCGAATGTCCGCTTGAGTTCCCGGTTGTAGGCATCAGATTTGAGTCAAGCAAATGTGTGGTTAATTCAATTAAATGGAGGAAACGTGGATAGCGACGGACAGCAACGAAGGCATCTCCTCATTCTGGAGAGCCAAAGTTCCGAAGTTCGAACCCTCACAGACTATTGCGCGTTTTTGGCTTTTTTGGCGTGGATCGGTTCAGCCTATTTCAATCAGTGTGAATATCGGTCGAGGAAATCCTCGACGGGGGGTCGTATTTGTCAAGGTGGGTCATGGGGGTCGTACTCGTGGGGGTCAGTAACGTCAGTGGCATCGTGGTGCAGATAGGAGGGGAGGGTGTAGCGCAGCAGAAAACAAGGATATGTGAGAAAAAATGATATGAAATATCTTTTGCGGGTTCAGTCGCTGCGTCTCTCTACCTCCAGCAGGAGTATGTGGAAGTAAACCAAGAATTAACTTTTGCAAGGCAGGCAGATCGCACATGCTGACGAGGACTGGCGTAAGGCATTTCCTCCATCCTACCGCCCGCCCCCCCCTCAATACCTTGTTGAGGAACCTACGACTGTTGCTAGGGACCCTGTCGCAAAAACGACAACCGTGAAGGAAAGGCCCTGGGCAAATGAAGTTTTCTTTAGGTTATAGGAGTTACGAAATGTGTTTGCTACAATGCAGCTTTTGTCAACTGGTCATGATCATATAACACCTTCCAATCGATTCTGCAACTTCGAGTGCATGGCCTATACCCAGACAAAATCGGATGGTGACGATTGCCCCTTTGTTATTGGCATGTTGGAGGAATGTACTCTAGACACATTTCGAGCATTGCCAGCGAATTACACTTGCAATGGTGGAGAAAGGAGAAAGCTTTTTGCAGGCGCCGCAGAATCATGCCTCCGATAGATCCTCGACGGCCGGGGGCAATATTTTCCTCAACTAAAGGGCGCCGAAGCAAGCTAAACATACTGTTAGAGAACGCAAACCTTCCGCTTTCCAAAACTGTTTCCATTTTTTCAAGGTCCTACGAAATTGGAGAGATATTGCCGTCAAAAACTCGAATGAAAAATTCGGGATCCTCGACCAGGGTCGAGCGTGCGTTGAGGAATCCTCGACACGTCGCAGGAGGGTGGGGGTCGTATTGGGCCGCTGGGAGGAAGAGATTGGACCGGATTGATGCAGTAGGATCATCACCGTCGGAGGACAAACATCAAGATAACCATCCCTCCACCTCTTTGTTACGATTTTTGTGGTCGCTTGCCCTGCGCTTCGGAGTCCAGTGCTTTCTTCATGGAGCGATCGTCTTTATGGCCTTCTCATACCATGCTATCGCAGCAGTCAGGAGCATTCTGCATGACAGCCTGCTCCAACCACTAGGGGGTCAAGATGACTGCCTCTACCACGAAATGGTAGGAGAGGCTAGTCGTCTCGAAGCTGCTTCTACTTCTCCAGGAACAATTCCGCTCTGTGTGGAGGGTCCGTAACAGTGCCAACTTCACAGCCAAATAAGTGATTAGTATCGAGGCAGCGTCCACCCCAACCTGAAAGGGAACGTTCCAGAACACGCGGTTCCTCTGTCGAAGAACAATCGTGAGAGAGCTAAAGCAGCTATTCAGCGCCTACACACATCTTAAGAAAAGTGATAATCAGAAGCGAAGGTCGGCAGGAAAAAGCTTTAGAGCCTTCAATACTTCTCTCAGAAGCGGGTGTTATCGTGAAGGGACTCATGATAGCACCAACACCATGCGATCCTCTACCCCGACACCAGCCCTGATAGCGAATAGCAGCGATGAAATCCTTCTTGAGCTCTGGAAAGAAACAGAGCCGATACTAGACAGCCATGGGAAAAGCTTCGGGAGAGAAGGAGGGAGAGGAATACCTATACCTACTGAGTGATCCGACCGCTGACAGTAGCGTGATGATTCCCCCATAATCAATTTTTTGCGATCCCCGGCTTATCAGAAACTAGAAGACTAGAAGACTAGCGCTTACGAAAAGGCACGAACACTTTTTCAGAAGATCACTCTCTCGAAACATAGTCCCGTTGTTCCGTTTTTGAGGAGTTTGTACTCTGTTTTCGAGGGGGCGAGTTTTACACCAAACGTTCGCAATTTCCTTTATAATCAACTTTCTGTAGATATCTGAGGCCGATCAGAAACTGGAAGATCAGGGCTTACCAAAAATACTATGGCAAATAAGAAAAATAAAAAAGAGTCTATTTGCTCATGCTTACTGGAAGGTGAAGTGACTTAGGGATAAGCCATTCAATCGTCTGTGGTGAGTATTCACAGCGGTGGTTGATAGTCCATCCTCTCTTGCCACTTTGCCGTGCTATGGTACCTTCACATTTTGTGGCTGGTACTTCAGCTTATGACAATGGCCCCCTTCCCCTGCTCAAATACGATCCCTCTCGTTTATCTTTGCCCAACGGACGGTTGACCATGTTTGCGAGCAGTTGTCTTCGCTTGCTTCTCTATTTATGTCGCCGACTTCCCATTTGGCAGCTGGCCAAATGGGCGAATCGATAGCTTCTGACGTGAGGTATGCCTGAATCCTTCGCCGTTTGTGACGCGAAGCCCTGAATACACCAGGCTGTGGGGCTTCAACGCTCCGCCAGCTCGTCAGCAATTGGCTGCCTCAACCATTCAATTACTCTTGATCGCTATCTTCTATTATCTTCTAGGCGCTATGATAGAAAAATTTTCGTACAATTAGGTTGGATTTATCAGAAAAATAATCAGAGAGCAGAGCCATGAAGGTTCCGGGGCAAAATTCAGTCCTACGTGCTCCATGATAGCATTTTCTGAGTATTCCGATTTTTGGATACATAGTGGACACTTAGCTAACCACTCGCTCAGTGCCTTCCACGTTTCTCTCATATTCGGACGTGATATACCCAGATTCCATTTGTCGGTGCTGATATGTAGCGTCTTTTTCTTTACCAGATTGCCTTAGTAGAGAGTGAATGCATAACCAGCTTTGGCCAGAATTCATAGTCTAAGCAGCACAGGATATTCATTTTAGAGATTTCGATGGTGACCAATGATTACATAATTAAATGCTTGATCTGTGTGGAAGTACGGGTAACAGTAGAAGGTGATGATTAGTAATGGATAAAAGTACTGGTTCTAGAAGCAGACCGTTTTAAAGGCAATTCCCAGGATTAGCCCGACTAGTAGGAAGGTACACGAGGGAAGTTTTAGGTACGGCCTTATAAGAATGTTTCGTTGCTAATTGCCGGACTTAGGCTCGTAATCCATTACAAACTTGCAACTATCGACCCACGCTCAACGGTTCCCACCAGGGTCAACCCTACGTTGGTACAAGTACCAACGGGAAATCACGTGTGGGATTGAGGTGAAACTAAGATTTCGTGGGTAGTAGGCTGGGCGAGTGGAGGGGCGCAGAATAAAAATTTGCCGTTTCAGCGGGCGTATACCCCCCCGCTCGACGGCATTTTGGAGGAAAAAGTGGGCGGAGTTTGGTGAGTTGAGTGGTATCAGAATTAAGTACTATAGAGACGATGATGGTGGTCGAGGTGTCGAAAAGGGGGTCGTATCAAATCCACCTTGGGGGAGGGGGGTCGTAAAAAATTTTCAGAAAAGTAACAACGATAGGACCGACCCTGGTTCCCACCCACCACGATTGATGTAAAGATCAGCGTGCTTTCTCGAACGGCTGCTCTCTCGCGCGTTTTGTCTTCTTTGCCGCCTCTCTCGCCACGCCTACACAGCCGATCCGTTTGAAGACTGTAAATCGGGTTCGGGTGCTCTTGTTACCGTTTCCATTTGATTTCATTACAGCTCAGTCTACCTACGAGCACACGAAGCTCAGCTCAGCGCCTGCCTTTATTCAAACGATTTTCTTTGTCAGATCCCTCCTACTAGGCGACTACAACCGTTTACGGACGGCTAGGTACGAGTAGTCATGACTCCCTCCTTCTTCTTTGCAACAACTTGCTAATTTGAATATTTGGCTCATACACTCAATATTAACTGACAATTGGTTACTATTGTCTCTCATCCTACACGCTTCCTCTTCTCAATGTGGGTATCGGAGGTCCGAAAGCTGGGCAAGGCTGGCGTAGTGAAACAAGGTAAACTCTCTACAAAAAAATCTTTGAGAAATTGGGACGGACTTCAAAATATTGAAAGTCACAGATTTGTCGAAGACCATGTCATATATATAATATCTTAACGTATTCAGGTCACAGTCTTTCATATCAGATTGATTCTGCTAATTTCTGAATATTTCATGTTCTATCATACCCACATTATGATGGGGAGAGTGAAGAGGTGGAGATCAATTTTCGCAAGATTGGATTTTTGTGAATCTACAAAAAGCGATTTTAGTGTGAATGTGTATCGCAATTTACAATGAAGTGCTAAAACTGGTGATTTGCTCCTATAATTGTTTCTGAAACTTCATTTTGAAAGATCGAATAAGACTATGTAAATTGACGCAAGATACTCAACGGTTCTGAGCCAGATGTCTGGGCCTGCAAGGAAAACCCACACACAACAAACAAAAGCACAAAAAACCACAATGTCGATGCATGTCTAATGAATTATCAATGAAGTTGAAAGAGTAGCCTATTCGCCCTGGGTGAAGTAACGTATCAAAATGATGGGTGGGGGGGGGGCAGTGGCTAGGGAAGCTGTTAATGCTTTTGAAATTTTTTTGACTCTTTCCCGCTCCGAGACGCTCTCCGTCTTCCTCTCTAACCCAATTATGTAATATATCAGTTGTTTTTTTCCATTTACCCCCCTAAACGATTCTTTGCACAAATATCCCACAAAGGTGAGCAAGGAACAGATATCCTTGGCGACCGCAGGCTTTTTGTAGGTTTTTCCCCACTTCTCTAGGAGATGGCATGGGCACCTTCACTATTCTTCTCTGATCTCAGTTACTGCAGAATTAGTCTAAGAATGCTACAAATTTGTTGGCATTGTGTACACTTTGTTTTTTTTTGAAAAATTCAACGGAAGGTTTGTGCTCTGTTTTCCAGTTATGATGCGCCACGAACTGTATTCCTTTCAGAAGTTGTATTAGTGTTCCGAAGCTACCTGAATGTCTGTCGGACTGAGAAAGAAGGAGAGGAGGAGGAGAGCTTATTGTTGATTTTATGTTTCTTCTTTTAGGTTGATGCATAATTATTGCGGCTTTTTCAACAAATTTTATTCAGCGAAAACGATAAAAATATTTAACAAAAACATGTTTAAATGATTATTCCGGAGCGTAGTCACCATCCTTCAAGAATGCTTCCCATTTGCTTGGCAGTCGGTCGATTCCACGGGTGAAGAAGTCACGATTCTTGGAGACGATCCACGCTCTAACATCGGCCACCAAGTCATCCAGCTCGTCGTAAATTTTGTTCGTTTGCCAGTTTTTCAACGACTGGTTGAAGTGGTAGTCTAGGAGCTTCTGGTTTTGACCTCTTGAACCATCTTTCAAATTGGCTTTTGCTAATTGTTCCCTCGCCGAAAAGTTCGTTGAGATCGCGAAATGACTCTGCCGCCTTCCAACCTTTCTCGAAGTGGTAGAGCATATGTATGGCGAATATGAAGATGATTTTCGATAAGCATTTCTGTTAATGAAAGAGAGAAGAATATTTTCATGAAAAATAATAACAAAACGCCAATCTTCTCGAAAAAAGAAAGCAGGAAAAAAGCCGCAACAATTATGCATCAACCCAATACTATTGTCTGACAAATTCGGTGAGGAGCATGGGCATCTTCGAAAAGGGGTTACTCTCACGACTGCGAAAGGAATGCTATCTGAAAGGAATGGGTTGCAGCAGAATGTAGCCCTGATGGAAACTGTATGCAACAACCGGACATGACTGAGAAACACGACTGGGTTATTATTTGTTACCATATTCGTGACAACTGGCACCCAGCGCATGGAGTATACAGTGGTGATCAAAGAATTAGATGAGGCGACTTTGCCGATGAGGCGCATCAGCGGACATTCCTCGAATGGGGTGACGTGGTCAATAGAAGCCTTTGGCAAGCTTTCGGTCACGAAATGCCTCTCCATGAGTAGAAGCAAACCCTGCTACGCTGCCCTCTCCCTTTTTGGAATATGACGTCAGCTGCCGTCGCCGTCGAGCTCAGAGAGACCTACCGTAATTGCTCCCTTTTTGGAATATGACGTCAGCTGCCGTCGCCGTCGAGCTCAGAGAGACCTACCGTAATTGCTCCAGTCCGAAGCAGCTACATGATTTCTTTAGTCGGTTCAGTGATGGACATCTTCCGAGAGCGATGGCTCTGATTGTGCAGCATCCCGCCGACTAGAGACAAGACCAATACAAACTGGACCATAATACGTAGTGCCTTATATCATGCCCTGCCTGAGACGGATTCTCTGACTTTCGCCTTGGTAGAGGATATTTAAAATTAAATAAAACATAGATGTGAATATTAATACTCCAACGGAAATATGAGGTTTAAGCTTGGTGGAGTATTATCAAATCGATCCTTAACGTGGGAATGAGTGACTCTTTTGTTTTGAGCCCCCCGCCCACCCTGTATATTTGTCATTTCTCATATAGTGGACAAAAATTCACTTGAATCAAAAGTCCCAAAATGCCGGCTCATTCCCTGTTTTCCCCATTTTCGATGATCTACTCATGCTAAATCCGTCTAACGCCATGTACTGCTTCCATCTTCCGAAACCGGTGACGTTTCAGTGACATGGCGCGTGGGGCCCTCACCATTTGCTGAGTTTTGTGGCGCAATCGGCCACTGGATATTTCTATATTGAAGAGGACCTCATGGCCACTGAGATGTTGTTTCCAAAGGCTTGTAGTGAAGAAATATCCCGGCGTTCCTCTAATATTCGACCTGCCCACATAACCCGCGAAGAGAATGTTTGTTTCTCCGTCTCTATGGTTGTTGCAGAGGACTTTGAGGTCGGCAAAGACGTTAGCGTTGCTACTTCCTTACATTTTCATTGACCTTTGGCTCCTAAGAGGAGCTTCTTACTCTGAGCCTTTTGGAGCGATCTCTTTCTCCCTAGCAGATTCCGGAATCATTGGCGAAGCAACGTCGACACATTAGTGCTCTTTGGTCGACACGACGCAACTGCATCTGATTATCACACGAGTCTCTGACTCTACTCCGCTCGTCGTTTATCGCTTCTACGCCAGACTGCCGCTGAATTCGACGTAGCATTCAGCAATTTCAACAATAGCAGCCCCATTTTCGAAAGCCGTTTCACGGTACCATCCTTGCCTACTGGACCCATTGTTGCTCTGCAGGTGGGTGTCGGGCTTCTTGTACGTATACTTGATGGATATAATGGATATAATTGTCGATTGGGGGAACAAATTTTCCGATGTTCATTGTCTATCTTGGAATGCAACACGTATTCAGCATGCCTGGTACCTTAGAAGAGAAGTATATTTCAAGGCAAGCCAAGTTTTTTTTTTTCAAAACGTTTCTTGCATATTGTAGGGACGCATGTAGGGAACACAAAACCATGTTTCATTTTCGCTGAACGGTTTAGCAGTACCAAAAAAGAAGCATAAGGTACTGTTAAGGGTTCGATCCCCCGTGGCGACTAAATTTTGCATTTGGGTTGGCGCCTACGGTTTGGTGCCAAATCGCGCTAAATATCAAAATCAGATGTCAAATTCATCGTCAGACCATTTTGAAGCCAACAAGTGGCCGCCAACCTTGATTGCAAAATTTAGTCGCCGCGGGGGATCGAACCATCAAGGGTATCATTCACCACTTTTTTGGTACTACTAAAACCGTTCAGCGAAAACGAAACATGGTTTTGTGGTCCATACATGCGTCCCTACAATATGCAGAAACCGTTTCCAAAAAGCGCGGCTTGCCCTGAAAGACCCCCCTTGTAGAGATATGTGGCTATAGGCTCTACCTATGCCACTACCTAGTGCACAAATCAACCCTTACAATCTCGTAGGCAAGGGTTAGAGCATATCAGTGAGACTTCAGAGAGGCGAACGCCCATCTCCTTCTGTTCCGAGTGAAGCGCGATCTACGAAGGTAATATTCTCTATTCTATTCTCCGCTCTGCTACGCTGTTTAAGAAACATAATGAAGGAACGACAAAGCATTCAGGTTTGATCAGTTATTTCTTGAGGTGCGCCGCGCATCCACTTCCACTCACAATAGTAGTGGCATTTAAAAACGATTGCATCTTGCCTCCACGATGACTACAAGCTGGGTTCTTACTTTTATCGTCTGGCACCAACTGACAGACCTAGCAAGTACGAACTTCGCAAGTTTGGTTGACCCGAAGGAGACTTTAAGCGGTTTTGACCCACTTTCGGAGGCAGCGCGCAGTTTTTTTTTTTTTTTTTTTTTTTTTTTCCTATCGTTGTTACTTTTCAAGAAATTTTACGACCCCTTCCAAGGTGGACTTTGATTACGATTCCCTTTTCGACACATTGACCCACCATCACCGCCCCTATAGTATTTAACTCGGAAACTCCGCGCACTTTTTCCGTCGAGCGGTGGAGGGGGGGGGAGGTATATAGCTACTCCGAAACGATAAAAATATCCTCGAAAATTTCCTAAATTTCTCCCAATTTCCCCTACTTCTTACCTATAATCCCACGGCTTCATTTTCTAGTCCCACGCTTCATTTTCTAGGGGGGTATATACGCGCGCTGAAACGGCGAATTTTTCTCCCATGCGCTCCCAACTCACCTAGCCTACTACTCGTGAAAACTCCACTTTCACCACAAACTCACATGTACTTTCACGCGACTGAAGCGGATACGACCCTCCTCCTATAAACTCTTGACAGACTCTTGTCAATGTTTCCGCCACTAGTGATCCAGCTACTTCCATTTCTCGTCCGTTTGATACAATCTGGTCTATGCAGGGAGGGGCCAAAGTCGCCGTTGGAACGCTTGGAGTATTCCATCTGTCTTCCACCTTGATGGTCCTGTTTCTATCTCTTGTTGTCTTCAATGTGATGGAGTCAGCATCTGAGATAATGAAACTGTTCGGGCACCAAACATCTACCGTATCACTGTCCAGCTTGTTGCTCATACTAGTTTCTCCAACTGTATTTCACCTGACGACGTCCAGCGCTGCCAACAGTATAGTGCGAGTACAAGTGATTAAAGGCAAAAGTCGGGCTCAATAAGGGGGTATTATGGCGATTGAAACTGAGTATAGAGATGCGAAGTGGAACGACAGTGGAGAAAAAACTGAGAAAAACCGTCGACAAGGCCGTTAACAAAACCTCTTTCCCACTAGCAGTGAAGGAGGCTGGCTTGGGAAAGAGGCACGTACAAACAAGTTTTCTGGAGATGTCAGTCGTTCTATCGGTTGATACGGCAATCAACCTAGCTGATTTCACACGTTATGCCAGCCACGCACCACTTCCGGAGGTGGGCGGTCCGAGCGACGAGGCGGTCCCGGATTGAAACCGACGGCCCGGGGGCCTAACGACGTTTTTCAAGGTTGGGACTTGCAATGTGTGCAGCTACTCACGTACAACCTCCGGGCACGGGAGATTACTCCTCTAGCGCGGCTGAGCCCGACCTTTGCTTTTAAAGCGCACTTGGTTTGACTGTGAACTCACGGTACCATGTGGCGCTCTGCCACAAACTAGATTGTAGGTGGAAACATATTTCTGCGATTCACGATAAAAACGAAAGGAGCAGAAAAATTGCGTTTGTTCTGGAAAATAATTCGAATAATCAAAAGGACTGCTATGCGTTCTTTCCGCCGTACGTCTGTCACAAATGTTGGCGACGGTAACGATTCCACTCGGTTCTAGAAGCGCCTTCTTGAGGAATTCTTTTTGGCCTTTCCACCTATGGCAATAACAGTGCCCTTTTCTGCTGCATCCTCAATTGTTTTGTCTCCATTCTCTAAGTTCGAAACGTTCAACCCGAGTCCGCTGTTGCTTGATACGTGGCCGCTCCAAGAAGCACTTCTCTTCTCATGATTCCCCTGTTCCCACCCACCCTTCCCTCGATCGTCCATTGAGTGCTTTTTCGTCGGTTTGTTTTTCTCGAAACCTGAATGTTCTCGCATGAAAGTTCTATGACGTCTCCAGTGATCATAGCTGATATATGCATGCTAGGAAAGAAAGTAAAAATTCTCCGCGAACGATTCCTTTAATAAGGATGCTTTTAGGAAAGGTGAAGTAGGAATAATGCTCAACTTCTTATGTAGCAAATGGCGGATTTTCACGAGATGCGCTACTCCTATTTTTGTATTCCATGCAAGTTTTTATGAAATCAGAGAGTTCGCGATTTGAACGCTTTTTAAAGATCATACTTCTGCTGCTTTCTTGTGCACTTGACGTGCGTCTCATTTCACATTACATACATACACACCTCGGACGAACTTTCACTAGTTGGAAACAGTTGGTGGGCGGGGGGGGGGGATTTTGAACTTTTCGCGACTTGTAAGGACCCGAAAATGTCCACAATGACGGCCCTCATTACTATATATTACATACGACCCCTTCGATCCTTTGAAGATTCATCAACTCCAATCACCACCGCCTTCCTGAAAATCGCAAATACGACCCTATCCTCCGACTCGGCCGTACCGACGGTTGAACCTCGGTATGGTGATGGAAGGCGTAAACTGCAAAATTAAGGTTATTCCTGAAAGCAAGACCTCTTCTTGAATAGTTGCCCCTTATTCGTTTCAGAGCTGTAGTTGTGCTCACAGCTAGATAAAGAATCCCGTTGCCTCCAATAACTTCGTATAGCACCCATTACCTTCGAAGTAACGTGTAATTAAGGTACAACCCTTTTTGATAGATGAACGTAGTGGGCTCTCACCAACTGGATTAGACGCAAGCTACTTAAAACATTTTGAAGCAGATTACTCAGGGATGTTTTCCCTGCCTTCCTCCTATACAGGGTCATGCACTAGCAGGTTCTGCAGACCAACAGATGCATGGTTAAATAAATATAAATTACTGTGAGGCCCTCAAATGTAATGCTGCTGTAGACGCATGACTGTCACTGTTCCCTCAAGCCTAGAATTAGACGTGCGGCATGTCTCAAGGGGGTTAATCAGCGTTGGGTGGTCATCGCTTTGCTACCCAGCTGATTGGAAACGAAAACGAAGATTTTCCGCGTGGAGCGGGTCCTTTCCCCGACCTTGATTGGTTGACGGTGATCGTTCGGTGCGTTGTGTGCGCTGTCGGGGCCGCTGTGAGCGCGAGCGTAAGTGGTTCACCCCTCACCACAATCGAATGGACTATCCGATGGGGAGGGAGAGCTCGCCAGAGCAACAAGTCTGTGACGCCGCCAGCCACCACATCCACGGCTTCATCGCTTCTGCGGGTTCCGCACATGTGTCCTGTGTTGTCGGACCTTTTCGTCTCTTATAGTCACGTCACTGCCACGTCGGAGTGTGACGCGCTAGAATACTAAAAAAAAAAAAAAAAAAAAAAAATAAAAAAAAAAAAAAAAAAACAATTCGCCAAGGGAATGGGAACGATTGGACGCCACTCGTAGATGGAGAGTTTCATCTACTGAGTGTTTCGAGGGTGACGTCAGTCGTTACCAGGTCGAGCACCCCTCACGGAGACAGGCTGATTACTCAGAACAGATAGAACAATCATTGCTGTAGGCAGAGCCCAAGTCACATTTTGTGGAATACTTGTTCTGCTTCTCGTCAAGATTATGACTTTCAAATCTGGGACGGTAGCAAAGTACCCTTAACTCGCAATCAGAAGTAACGATCGGAGATTCTAAGCAAAGAATAAAGAATGGAGAGTGCGATCCAGCCCAGATCAAGCAAGAGCTTCCTACTTTAGATTTCAGACGACAAAATATCAGGAAACGAATAAATAAGAAAAAAAAGGTTGCAAAAGTACCTGAAGATTATGGATCGCAGCTGCATTCTTTGATTCCTAACAGGTTGAGCTGGTCAGAGAAGAAAAAAGAGCACGGGATTGAGGAGGCGCAGTCACCACGTCTGACACGTATGACCCTCCAGTGAAAAGTGCTTCGGAGTACTTTTTAGTGAAGGATCAACGTGGCCTCTGCGTCTCTTTAACCCCACAGTATTTTTTTTCTCTGATTAGTTAGGAATTAGGTTTACAAGTTAACTGTCTAACTTCAAGTCAAATTGGTTTTTTTGGTTATGATCTAACTGTAGGTTAAACAAGACTTAATGTGTTGAGAAGCGCTCTGAACCAGTTATCTAAACTGACTTTGGTCTGAGCTAATCTCGACACGTTAAGTCTGAATTAATGAAGGTTTGCTACCGTCCCTGATGGTTATTCGTTATTTTTTCATCTAATGGCGTTGGATAAGCAAAAGAGGAGGTGCCACTATGCGCTCTGGCGGCTGTTACAATTAGAGATCGAGGCAGGGGGGCGTGGAGTAAGCACATTCTGTCTGCGGTAGCTTTTCGTAATGACTGGCAGAGAGTCAGGCTCTGAAGAACAGAAGGCAGCCGCATCAAGGGAGGAGGCGTTTTACCCCCGCTTAAAAGATTAGGCGATGACGTGAGGGGAGAGGGATTCTAGGGTGGACTACTGATCTAATACTTATTTGATTTATTATAGAATTTGAATTACTAGGTTCTATTTAGGATACTTCATTGCTTTTTACCTGAAAAATCCCTCAAATAAAAGTGTAGTTTAGTTTTTATCCTTACTGCTAGATATGTCCTTAGCACCAGAGACGCAATGGCTGAAAATGGCGCTAATGTGCCTGCCACCCCCCCACTTTAGCGCCATTTTCAGCCATTATCATCATGACATCGCTGGATAATGCCTAGGTTAGGCCACAGGAATGGTTGCTACGGCGCAGAGTGGCATTTGGTCGGATACCCATTGACAATGGTTTTATATCTTACAGCCAAGGACGACATCTTGTTAGCATCACTTCGGCATCTGATTCCTTAAACCTATTCTGCCATCAGTGACAACGACTTAGGGAACGAGCCTGATCTAAAAGGGTAGAGCTGATAGATAGAAACATAAACAATGGGAATGGGCACACAAACAAGTGTATTATTCTATGTGCAAGTCAGGTGCGCGGCGCATTGCGTAGTGATTGGTGAATGCTGGGCACTCCAATCCTTCCTTATTCAGGGCATTTCTTTGCTTTTCCTCAATCAATCCGGTGACACAAATAAAGAATGAAGGTTCGGATTTTGCTACCTCAGCAGAACCTTAGCCCGCAACGTTACCTCAAGATTACGCCTCATGACGACATGCACCTCCTCCCGGTTTTACAGACTACTTGATTTTTTCTCGGTGGTCTTGCCGCAAATGGCTAGAGCGCAACGCAATAGGAAACGGTGCAGTAGCCTGGACTAGCCTATGAGAGAGAGGGACCCGCAGAAAAGAGCCGCAGAGACGCGTTTGAAGGACTGGAGCTTCAAGTAGTCCGGGCCTCACGCTGTACCACTAACAAGGAGGACGATATAGTCGAAACCCAGCTTCTTTAACACATTGCGTACCGTGTGCGCCACATGGCGGCGCACGACTTTTTCCTGCTTCGTGTGGCCGCGTGCGCCACATGGTGGCGCACGACTTCTGAATTGGTTTTCTTCACAGTGGCTGTCGATGTTCATTCCATGTTTGCGCAGATGTATGTTATCTCACTAGGAGAACAACATACTTGAGTGGGACATCTCCAGCTTGTGAGCTAATATTTTTATGTGACACTAATAAGAGCCTAGGTTGCTAATTAAACTTGGCTTGAATAAAATACATTCTTTTGAGCAAATTCAGCAGTCCGCAATCTAGCTGTAATCCAACTGAGCTGCAATAATGTGTTTCAGCCAAAAGCTTCGCGTAAATAAAGTGATGTGCCAGCGAAACATCAGCGTAAAGGCTTTCGGAGCGCTTCTTCCACTTAACTTGCCTTTTGGCTGTATACTTTTGAAGTCTCGTGGTTTTAGGCACTCACCTTCATAATAACCTCTACTTACTCCTACTCACGCTTGCGCTACCCTCGTATCAAAATCGATAATAAATGTTCGGCAAATTATGGGTGTAATACACCCACATCCCTTGAAGTCCAGTGGAGGGTGAAATGCACCTGTAAACTGAATAAACCTCATTGCTGTTCAATAAACATGCTTAAGCAGGTTGTGGGGTAAAGGAACGAACTTGTTGCCATCGCTTTTTTTCACCAGAACTTGGTCAGAGCAGATTTTTTGATCCCTCACTACCGCTGTTATATAATCATTCGATAGCCACTTGGCGTAATGTTCATGACAATTCTATAAATACAGAGCGAAACAATGTATACGTGATCCTAACATAGTAATTGTGCAGGTTGCAAGGATCACGCTAAAAAAAGTTTGGGTGTATTGACCCAAGATCCGACCACTGGTTAAAAAGAAGATATTTGCCCGGCCTGAATGTCATTGTCGGCACAAGTCCACCAGGAAACACCTGGTTGGCCGCATGCGCCACATGTGGGCGCACCGGTGCGAATCGCATTGCGCGGCCAAGCGGAGCTCCGCAGCGCGAAAAAACGCCTTGCGTCACGCAATGTGTACAAACGGTTTTTGAACGATAATAGGGCGATGCGCCAGGAACACAAAACTATGGGTTTCATTTTTCGCTGAATGGCTATCTGAATACCAAATGGGGCATGAAATTAGCGTCGGACCGGAGCGATTCCCTGATTATCGCCTCATCTCGTTCACCTTCATGCTTCTCTGTTCTGGTTGCGAGTTTGCAGCGTAGTAATGTCCGTTGCCAGCTGGTTGCCAACTAGTTACTACCAGGCTACTATTCAGCTACGACCTTGATCGCTGCACGTACATTGAGATATGACTTTAGCTTTTGCTTGTCACTCCATTACCACAGTGGCATAGACTCGTTTAGGCGTCCACCTCGCGGGAACGTTCTGCTACTAATTCCCTTGGCAGTCACTGGATTGAAATACACGTCTAGAAGGGCACCACTTGAAACTATTCTTTCAAACCCAAGTGCTTCAAAGGCACACATCGCAGTAGTGTAGAAGTCGGGGTTGAGCGCGGAGGTTAGATGCACGCGCCTAAATGCCTTGGCCAGTGGAGAAAATACGGAATACGAAATTCATTTGAAATTGACCTTTGAAGGAGGATTCTACGCAAAGAACGCAAGGTCGAAGAATGCGGAAAAGTTGCACCAGGGGGCATCTCCTAAGTGTGACGGAACCCACACGCAATTCTCATTGAAGCGATTGCTCTGGCAATCTTGGGGATGGCCTCCCTTGTGGCGCAGTTGGCCGAACAAAACAGGACGGTATGTTATTCATTGAAGGAGGGCACGCAACAACCAACGGGCCAAGGAAACCCAGTTTCTCGGGACTAGTGACTGTTTCAGATGGTTTACTTTCTTCATCCTTACTTCACTTGACCCACCTCTACCCTCATCTCCAATAACCTTCAGATTAACCAATAACCTGCCTGATGCGAATTTTCTTCCTTTTTCCAAGGTTTTAGTAGTCTAAGCGCGTTTTGCGCGGTCTGAGTCCATAGTTGCTTCTAAAACTCTTAGCTTCCTTTCCAGGCGTTTTAGGTCGTAAAAGTGCCCCCTCTCTGCGACTGCGAGTGATCGGGAACTCAACAAACTTGTTAGAGCAAAGGCTTGGCCAGTGATTGAACGCGGGATATGCCTTTAAGTTTGAAATTGTCATTTTGTTTCATCGGTTGGAGAAGCCAAGCTTTCAACCTAGCCAGGAAATATCATCCCATTCGAACCAGATCTGCCTCAACGGCTCTGGCTTCGATATTTCAAGCCTCGGTGGAGGAATACCGCGTCAATAATTAGTGTAAATGGCGCTTGGCCCTTCGTAATCACCCTCACATCCGGCAGTTGTTGGCTAGATAGGTACCCCTGGCCAGGTCGTAAGTTAAGCACACTTAAAAGTGTTTTCCTCAGTAGATTACAAACCAGCTATCGACATTTGATCCGAATCATTTCATTCATTTTTTCCATTTTAACCAATTCTGGACGAACGCGCTGCGTATAGATAGTAGTTAAGCTTATGGTTTATTGGTATTCTTGAGCGCTCTAAAGCTCGCTGTTGAATCTCTGCGAACGTTAAGCTCAATTCTGGCTTTCTCACCATTTCGCCCACTACCATTAGAATTATCACCATCTCTTCCCTATTCCAGCATTGGCCAAATTTTACCAAATGTTTTTGGAAATTGTGGACGCTAGCTCCTCTGCAGATCTAGGTAAGCCCCGGGTGCCCACGTTAGGTGACAGCCGTGATCCCACTGCTTCATGTGTGTCTGTTGGGTGGCTCCCAACTGCAGTTGCCTCGCTCTTTTGTAAATTTCTACAGACACTACAAAAGCGCATACTTTTAACAGAAACCAAACATTGTAACTCTCCAAGCTGGTCATAACATCCACCGGCTGTCGGCTGTTGAACGCCGACATTTGAAAGCGACGCTCAACTTCTGCTTGGTTGATCACATAGAGAGAGAGCGGGAGAAGGGGAGAGGAAAAGATAGAAACGGAGCAGCGATTCGATGTAGTCGTGATCGGATCGTCGTCTCCGACAGATCCCGATCACGATTGGGATTGGTGTCGCAGCCACAGAATGCGATTCTGAGAGAATTCTTCAGTATGAGAGCTGGACAATTCGGAGTGGATCGCCTATGATTTACATTGAGGATTTTCCTTGAATCTGACTGGTTTCTCGAGAATCGATGCACGGCAGCATCTCCAGGGTGACGGGTTCAGGAAAGTAAAAAGAATCCAAATGTTAACATAGCTCGATCTAACAAGGGAGGTCGTTCAGGGTGTGCCAAGCTTTTTCAAAATGGTTTCTTGCATGACATTGGGGCACATATGGGGACCACAGAAGCATGGTTCATTTTTCCTGAACGGCTCTCTGAATACCAGAAAAGGGGTCCCTAGTTCGATTCCTCGTGGTGACAATTTTTGCATTTCGAGTTGACGTTTCCAAAATTCGCGCAAAATGGAGTTAGCATGAATAATTAGTACCATATTCATGATTAGGACCGTCAGTAACCCTTACAAATAGACTTTGATTGAAAAACTGGTGAAAAAGGTGTGACTAGGGACCCCCTTTTCTGGTATTCAGAGGGCCGTTCAGGAAAAATTAACCATGGTTCTGTGGTTCCCGCATGTGCTTGTGTGTGTGAGGGAGCTTGGGCACACCCTGAACGACCTTCACTGTAAGAGATCTTATTTCTTTTCAGAACAAACATTGTGGCTTCAAAGTTCTGCAGTATTGTAAGCATGAGAGATAGAGAATTCCTCATCAGAAGCCCTGATGCGGCCTTGCGTTCTACTTCCATTCAGAATTGCCATTCACATGCCATATGGCCTATTTTTCTGTCTATGTTTTACGCAGGCAAGCCATTGCTCAGTGTTTTCAACTTGGCGGGGATCTAGCACCAGCTATAACGATGGAGGTGGTATTTTTTTGGCTTTGGCGGTTAATGGCTATCACTTATTTCGGGCAACTCTTACGTATTCGTTTCAAGTTCTTTTTTAATCCTCAGTATACTCAGCATGTGCAGCTGCTGCCCAGAGTGCCTTTACAGGGGTTGCGCGCATCCGCTTTGAGGAACTTGGATTGAGATGTGGAAGTGTTTTCTTTAATGTACCATGTTTGGGAATTTGGGGAAAACTCTATCATTTTTTTCGCACTTGGCAACGTGTATGGCGAAACGAGTTAGGTTCCGGTTTGTGAATCCCTAAACGCTATGGGTATAGATCGATAGGGGAACCCCTTGACACACGGCTTCGAGTGTGAAAGAGGGTTCATGGGGCTTACGAGAGCAGGAGAAATAACACGACGCTAAAACAAAGTTGATATCAAACAGAGAGAAAAGCAAGAGGAAACGGTGCACTAATCATTGGGAAAGAAAATATGGGAGACTTTTCAAGCAACCACGTTATCGTTTGTTTCTTTTACCTTCCAAAACTCAGTCCGCCGTATATGAAGACACAAGAACCTTCCATCACTTTTTGGCTTCCTTCCTTCGTTGGATTGAAGATGCTTTCAGCTATTTCTGCTTCCTCTTGAGCGCACAGTACGGTATTAGACTACCTTGAAATGTGTCTAATTTACGTCTGAAGGCCCTTGTAGATGAAGCAATGACATTTTGTTGGAACATCGGCCCATTCTATCGAACTTTAGTTCTATTTGGCTATTGTTTGGACAGTTTTGTGTAGTCGTCCCACCCTTGATATTAGATGATTGCTTGAATTATGAGCTTCTAAATATCTTGAATAACAGCTTGTCAGAGTATGCGACTTCCTACAAGTGGAGGACCTACTGAGAGTGTACCTTCATAACCCCCTTCTCTTGTACTCGCACAGCATTAACCATGAGAAGCATTAGCTGAAGCAGGGTGAATATCGCTTGAGGATTCCTCAACGGCACGTCGAGGATTCTCTGCCCGATCAGAGACGATCTCTCGCGCGGACATTCACACTCGCCATGCCGTGCCGTCTGTGCTCTCCGCGCGGATGTTCACTCTCGGCACTACTCTCGCATGGTAGAGAGCTATGGTCGAGGAAATCCTCGACCGTTATTCACCCTGCTCTGATCGAGTAGCGACTAACAAAACTGATCCAGCATCCTCAGGCATAGTCATAGCCCTTTCCCGAAGTATATTACACCATCCTCTTAAAGGCAGTGAACATGACGACTGGAGAGTGGAGCGGTTCGGATGACGTCACTAGATGCCAACTGGTGGGCCAGACTTCTAGTGTGCTGAGGTTCGTGGTTGGAACCACCTATAAACACCTTTCCGCCGCGCTTAGCGACGTCACCGAAGACGCAGTTCTCCGCCCTTCAGCCATCATGTTCAGTGCCTTTAAGTTCCGACACCGATTAATCTACCATAAGTACTCAGCTGTCGAGATTGGGAGCTGATCATGAAAGATAAACAGTATTGTCACAGCCTCTCTAGCTGCTGTGCTGCACTTCATTCCTCTGTTCGATCTGTCATCCCACCAACAATTTGCGGAGTTTGTGATTGCCTAAGACGAGGCGTTGGGATCGAATACCACTCAAAGACAGTGACTGAAATGGGCCAAAACATATAAACAAACATCGACGCCATCCCCTGTGGAAACGTGATGCAGCCCATTCCTACCTTACATAGGTTCAATGTTGCCGAGAAAACTGAACACAACTTGTACGAGAGGAGTCCTACGCTGGATCAGGGTGAATTTAGCCGCCAACCGAAGTGTGTTATGTGATCTTCGTTTTTGGTCTCTAGCGTGTTGGATATATCTGAAGCGGCAGCTTCTGCACACACATTAGATAGAGCGTCAGAGAAGGCGGTCGTCAGCGCAGTGATCTTCAGTCGCGTTGTCGTGCAGAATCCTGACGAATGCTACTAAACACTGCCATCGACTGCTGATAAGCAGCTCTTCAGAGATTCAATGGACGCATAACGACAGCATTCGAGTTTATGATAATTGACAATCTCATTACAGAGAGATTGACAATGATCGATAGTAAGTGGGAAATGAGGAAGAGGAGATCTGGCGTAGTCTGAAAAGGTCCTACTTCTGAAGTTAATGCTAAGCTTGTGTTTGGACCTTGTTCCAGGATAGTCTGCTGGGAACGATTCTGGGTTGCAGTACATTCAAGAATTCCGTGGACCACATTAATCGAAGTGAACAATTTAAATGCTTCAATGCCAGTAATGTTCCATTCATTTGCTAACCAGCTGAGTCCTCTCTTCGTCCAAGTCATCTTGGGGGTGATCTTGTTTTGTAGAGGAAAAAGGGCAGGACATCAGTTTTATAATCAATGCTGAGACATTCTATGCTCTTCAATACGTCATGAAGTCCAGAGCCAAAAAAGGCAGGTCTTGTAGTTTGCGATTGGAGATACGATTCGTGGCGGTACAATTCGGCCAACATCCAAAAGCGAAAATAAAAATAGAACGAGTCGAGTGGGTTCTTTGTCGATTTATTTACGATTGTTAAATACCCAATGGCCAAAAATCATTATGTAAATCTGGCTTTGAAATAAAACAAGATATTGAGTCCCTTCATCGAGGTCCACACCATTCTCATTTTGTACGACATGAATAAGGTTATTCAAAATAAGTGGGAGATGGAAACTCTCATTCAAAAACGAGGAGAGCGTCGGGTGCAGACCACACACCACAAAAAGACGATGGCCCCCACAAAATGTAAATGTTTTCTGCCAATGAAATGATTAGGCGGATGCAGTTGTATTCGATCAGTTGTCACTAATTATAATTATGATTTACCAAAAATTAGCTAACACTACGAACCACCACTTAATCAGATTTATTGGAGAGCCGTCGTCACTTGTGGTGTACGGTCTGCAACCAACGCTTTTCTCGTTTTTTTTTTCAAAGGGGGTGTAGTCGACTGGAGGAAGGTCTAGTGAGAAAGATGGATTCTGAAGAACTTCAGTTTTTTTTTGTTGTCTTTTTCTAAATCAAAGGGTAAGCCGTCGAAATACCGATTTCTGCAGCCTGGATTTCCCATATTCGGAGCACTATATCTGGATTCATCTATAATACTCAACAAAATAACAAAAAATGTACTGCAGAGCGGAAAAGGTATTTTTCAAATGGTTCAGACGGTTCTCCGGATTATTTTTGTATAATGTTTACTGTATTTGCACGTTTAGAAAACGCTACCATATTATTATATGTTCCAGTCCAATGCTGGAGCGCCATGCATTGTGGCTTCTGCAGGGAAATCTTACAGGCTGCTAGTTAAATTTCCTTAAAGATCAACAGCTTCACAACTTTTGTAAGATCATGGAACTTCCGCCCTTCCATCCTTGCTCAGTGACTAGAGATTCAAAAAATCTCTTCAGATCATCCCTGAGTCGGTTCAGACAAGTAGAAGAGCGTAAAGTCTTCGCAGTCGCCGTCGCATACCTATCTTTTATATCAAGAAAGGGTTTTCTGAAGAAGTCCTACATTGCTACTGACAGAGGTGACACCTCAAATAGCGCCACACCTTCTCTGTCTCATACTATTTGGATAATCTCTTGAGAAAGGTTGACGCATCATTCACTCCCTCTGGTTGTTCAAATTGGGTAAACGGTTCCACAATTATGTTAACGCTGCCGATCTGACGTAGATCGTCGGTCGGTAAGGTTCCAGGGAAGTCATCTGCCGGTATATGCCTGAGTGTTCAGTTGGGTTGTGTGAGAGGGAGGTCGTTTCTTTGATCGTCGTCTCTCGGCCACTTTACTGCGCTCGAGAAGACACCCGCATCGCCGGGCGCTCATCTCGTCGCCGCGTCTGCTGTCTGTTGACTATTGTTCAGCGGCGTTTGCGCTCAAGAATTCTCCTTCCTATCTGTCCTTCGTTCGTTCATTCGGCCGTCACCACCACCGCCACCGTCGCCACCAGTCCGACCCTCCGCATATTCGCCACTCCATTCAACGCTCCACCGCTCCACTACATTTTCCTATCGCATTCAAGCCCACTGCGACTTGCTACGACATCGTCACTATTGAGAGAATCAACGTCAACTGAAGTGATCAAATAGTGGGGGGGGGGTGGAATTGGTGACACGGCCACCTAGCTTAGAAAGTCCACGTCCCCATCCGACGGATCCGTTCACTGTGATCCTATTTCTGGAACCAGCGCCTTCGTCAGAGGATGTTGTCGACGACGCAGCGAGCGTCATGTGTCGACGCTGACTGACTGAGAGAAGTGGTTACGCGCCGAAAAACCCTTCGGGAATCTGTTTCATCGAAGAGGCTCAGATGACGCAAATGTGGAGTGTTTGTGTGTATCCTACCTGTGGAAGTCGACTCCAATTCGTTTGTTCTCCTCGAAACATTTCATTTGATATTGAAACTTCTCTGGCATGAAGTGAATAGCAGTCTGTGACTATCTTGATGTTTAACAGTCTCTTTCGATGGTCCATGAGCTCGACTTTCTTCCCGTACTGCAATGATATTTGGCTTAGTACTAGGTCTATGCAGTGGCCGGCAGAACCATTCATCAATCCCAATCTCATTTGTTTTCAAAGCGAGAGGATAGAAGACTTTCTCCGTCCGATTCGATCTGCAGACCATGAACTTGATAGCGGCGCTGTTTGCCACTGAACTATGTTCAATAAATTCGAATAAGATGAGCTTAGTAGTCCGAAAGTTGAGCTTTGCTCCTTATGAGCCAAACCAATAACCAACCTTAGAGAGGCGGATGGCCTGCCCAAACTTGGAGTGAGTCCACCTACATAGTGACCGTCGAACTTTATCAGTGACCTTCTTAACCGTGGCTTTGACTCTGTCGTAGGATTCTTCGGAACATTCACGGTTACACGACAGGAGATTTCGATAAAAACTCCAGTTGTGGTGCTCAAAGTCGTGTACGATTCGGACCTTATGTTGAGAGCATGGCGCACTCTGAAAGATTCAACAGCATGAAGCATTTCTTCCTGTTCTATAGATACCAGAGTATGACTGTACATAGGCCATGCGGAAGTGGCACAAATTGTGGCAGGCGATTCACGTGGATTGTTTGAGCAGATGTTCAGCGCTCAAAGAATCCCTTGCATCTCGATCGTTGCTCCACTCACCGGATGACATGTGCGGATTCTATTGATGTAACTAAGCCCAGGGTTCTCAGTCGGGCATCGACTGACGGACGGAGCAGCCCCTCGTCATTGCGAAGGCGAGGCAGCCGTCACGCTCTCGACTAACGACGAGAAGAATCCATAGAGTTTGGGCGATCTGTTGACTTTGCGTCCGTCGGTTGGTCGGTCGGTTGGTTCGGCGCGATGCGAGTCGCATTCTGGTGCGGGTTTGCACCACTACACTCCAAGTGTTTCGCATCAGTCGCATTGATTAGTTATCGGAGGCAGATGGTCTGGCCGGCTCTGACGTTGGCTTCTGCGCCTTCAAACAGACCTTCGCGCCTTCTCGTTTCACTGATAGCTGTGCGAGGTGATTCGTCGAGCAGCAGAGGCTGCAGTGTGTAATCTATGACGACGCTGCACAGTCGCACCAGCAGGCGTCGGTTTCTTCTCGTCGGGTTGCCCACGTCATCACTCTGATTTTTATGTGTCTCATGTACTGGATTCCGGTGGGCGAAATGGCTTTCTGGATGGCAGAAGCTCGGCTTCAGCATCATTCCCCATTAGCCCCTTTCATGTCGCAATTCGTCGTTGAGCTGATCCGCATACGTCGAAGACCCTTAGCTTGGGCCGACCACTGGGCAAACAGAGTTGGACTCGCTCTCCAGATTGTGACGTCCGAATAGTCGACGCCCGGCTCAACAACCGCTTCCACCTCTTCAACGCTCAACTGAACGACAACGTCTCCGTTCTTTCCGTCATCGTACCCCCGTCTATGGCATTAGAGTGAAGATTAGTCAATGGCTATCGTGGCTGGCCGATGGCGGACGGCGACGAAGAACGCCGACGAAGGACGTGTGTCGGATGTAAGGGCTGAAACCCGTCGTGTCTATCGATTCCGGCGCAGCTCCCTTCGCCGCCGCCTCTTCTCCTCCACTCCAGTTTCTTTGATGTCGACTAAGAGCGCCCCACCATCGTCCTTCGCCGCCACCATCACCACAGACACTGACGCCTTTCGTCAACGAGCATCGTGCAGTCATCAGCAGCGCCTCGACGTCATAACTAGCCGCCTTCGCGAAGGCCATTTACAGCGCGAAAGCGTCGCATTAAGACTGTTGTCATCGAGGTCAACGTGAATCGCGGAGGTCTCCCCATTCCCAATGTCTACATTGGAGCGATTTTGTGGGTGAACCTTCTGAATGCGCTTTAACGGCTTGCTGGCCAGATCGTCGGGTAACGGTTAGCGTGGTAGTGACTGACCTAATAGAGAGAGGGTCACAGGCGCGATGCGGCCAACGATAATGCGTTTCGGACGCCAATGCGGTCTTCATCGTCCGTCCACCAGTCTTCCAGTCGTCGTCCGTCGCACGGCGGTGCACTGAACGCTACGCTGCGTGTCTTGCGTTCCACGCCATTCGCTTATCGTCAGGTGAATCGACGCTTCGTTTTCTGATTCACCAAGGCTCACGGGTCGTTTTTGACGCTGGTATCTGACAGTTCTTTGCTACGGCCGAACGACCAAGTTCTCCATAGACGCAGCGGTCTTCCTCATCGGGCAACGACGGCGATGACGATCGCCTCGAAGATTAACAACTCGTCGTCGTTTCTGTTCGTCTTTCGAGCGACGTTCGTTCCACCCTTGTCATTGTCTCGTCCATGTCGTTCGGCGTCTGGAAGATCCGCTTAAAATCTTCGCTGAACTTGAATTCTCTACGGAATTCTTGAGAATCTATCCTTTGTCTCGAAAAATTGATGCGACACTTTAGTGAACTTTGCTCTTGGACATGCTCTGTGGACCCATGAAGCGACTGTGGGGCTTCTGGTTCTAGTTTTCCGAGGGACATCGTGGGAGCTACAGCAGAATTACGGTAATCAGTCAAGCCGAGTCCTTCTTACGTCTTCACCTTCTGAAGTCAAGCGCGACCAAGCGCGATCTGTGGAGAAGTCTCTGGGGTCTCAATTATCTTGTTCCTTGTTCACCGATCACTACACTTTCTTATAGGGGAGACGTTCGGTTCTCCTTCTCGGTCAATTCTACACGCTGCACGATCATAGAAGCGCAGGGTTAGGCTTAGGCTAAGGCTTGCCATAACGAGCAGTGAGCGAGGGTTCGCCTGCGTAAAAACAAAT
>MU896150.1:0-13925 GCA_036418205.1 Ostertagia ostertagi | reverse complement strand
AGATTCGCAGCTGGGTCATAGGTGGGATATCGAGATGTCTCCTATAGATAGTATCGAGCTTCTGAAGTGATGCTTCAATGGTTGGCAATATCGAATACGGTGTGTCCATGTAAAGTTGGTTTACAGTATCACTAATTTCGTTGTAGCCTTAGTGTTGGCAGTAAATATTGGCTTAAACCGTTGCATGGATGTATGGGACGACGACGCCGATTGCAAGCATTACGAATTGATAAGAAATGTCAAGGAATAAGAGCGTCAGAATGCAGGTCGCTTGTATGTATGTATGTATTAGGTTGTCTCATAAACAGTGTCGCTTTTTTTCAACCAAAAATTTTCATCTAAATCCCCATGCTTTTACATCGAGTCATATACCATTCGAAAGAGAATTGTCTGCTCTACAAGATGCTATGTTCTCTTCCACCTCTGTTCCATGGTTTTCAAATTTTAGGCCTGCGAAATGGGAGGTCCAGCCGACAAAAATTGACCAAACCGACAAACTAGCTCTAACTTTATTTTCCCTGGGAGAAATCAATCAATGATGTACCCTCTACTTACTCATGACCTCTTCTGAACATTCCACCCTTAGGTTGCCGAAAAAGGTTTGCCCTGTTTCTTTTCGAATTGGCCGACCGATAAGCCATGGCAATTTTCAAATTGAAATTCTTCCTCTGAAACGCTATTGTTTTATATCAACTGGTGTATCTTTTGTGAGCACTTCTTCTGCTCTATTCGCTCATTTGTTTTGTTTTTATGTTTGTTAGGAATTAGTTCGAATTTTAGGTGTTTAGGAGTAAGGTGCTTTATCCACGAAAGTGACCGCATTTCTTTGAAAAAAATTATCCCTGAGAAGATGAGAAAATCAACCAGGCGTACATTCCTAACTTAGTCATGACTTGTTCTTTAAATTCTACTAGTTTTTCAATGTCTCGGCTATAAAAAATTTCGACCTAGATCTCAGGTAATGGTGCTTGACCGTCGAGTTCTGGTTGAAAAACCAGGTCTGGAAATGGAATGACGCGACTTGTTGGGAAACCTAATAGTGTAATGTTTAGAAGAGGTCATGCATAAGTAGAGGGTACATCATTGATTGATTTCTCCCAAGGGAAGATAAAGTTAGAGATAGTTGTCGGTTTGGTCAATTTTTGTCGGCTGGACCTCCCATTTCGCAGGCCTAAAATTTGAAAACCTGGAACAGAGGTGGAAGAGGAACATAGCATCTTGTAGAGCAGACAATTCTCTTTCGAATGGTATATGAACGATGTAAAAGCATGGGGATTTAGATGAAAATTTTTTGGTTGAAAAAAAGCGACACTATTTATGAGACAACCTAATATAACTTGCTTCATTTTTGTCAAATCTGATTTGCTCAATTCAACATTCACTTGAAGCAACAATCCAGGACGAATTTGCGGGGTAAATACCGTTGATAATGTAGTTATAGGCGACAATTTGACCGACAGTGACGAAAAAACCAAAGAAAAACGCCGAACAGGGCTTTAAACAGGGACTCCCCTTCTGCCGCTTAGCGATGTGGGAAGACGCGCGTTGGACGAGTTGTCTGAACTTGCCCGCACTAAATGCGCTCCAGTTGCATAACACTAACATAATTACATAACACTATACATAACATAACAACATCACAACAACAAAAAAAGAAACAATTCCAGTGCAACAGGCAGGATCACATTGATTACTTTAAAGGACAGAGTTCAAATACTCCCTGTGGTCCCAAAACGAGCACGAATGCCTCCGTAGCCAATCACGGCTGGCAAGTGGGCGGTCCCGAAGAAATTTCCAACCACACCCATCTTTGAGGAGTTTAACGCCCTTTTTAGGCTTTTCCCAGGTGAGTTTTCTTTATAACTACACTTTAGATGTTCTCCAATAGGGCCTGTGCATCCTTTAGTGCCATAAGTATTGAAAGTTGAAAAGTTAATACGTCATCATAAACTATAAGATTTGCTCTACTCAACTAGCCAGGAAACTTAATACGTCCAGTATTAAAAAATGGCCACGTTGAGGATTTTTGCCCGAGTACCGCCGAAAGGTACTTTTTCGCTGCATTGGCACTATTTCAACGACTAGCTCCTTTCAGGGGCGATTATGTACAAAAGTGGGAGCAGATTCGAATCCACGTGCTTTTTTCTTTCCAACAAGTGTAAAATTGTTTGGCGAATCTCAAGCTTCAACACTTATATGTTCTTGGATTGACGCTGAAGGCTGCATTTCTGTTTTATAATGTACCAGATTAGTCCCCCGTCAACCGCCGGGACCTTCCTTTCCTGCGCAAGCTTTCTATCCTCCGCTATGGTCCCTTCCTCCTGTGACACCAACACCTGGAAGTGACGCGTATGCAACACAATGGTGTTTCATACAGTAGAAGGGACACAATCATGATATGACGGTAGATTTTTCGCTTCCCTTCCTCATCCTCCCTTCCTCTCTCCACTGCCCTCCAGCTGCCACTGCAGCACCATGTGGAATGAACGGAAGTGTGCTAAGCAGGTGTTTATATATAGCCCTAGAGTGTTATCACAACTATCCTGCTACAAAACATTGATATCTCAAATCCTGTAAGCTACCCGATTTGTTAGCGGTTTGTTTATCCCATGAGCTTCCTTCTCACTCACTTCATTTTGCGGACGGACACACACACACACACACACACCACACACACACACACACACACACACACACACACACACACACACACACACACACACACACACACACACACACACACACACACACACACACACACACACACACACACACACACACACACACACACACACACACACACACACACACACACACACACACACACACACACACACACACACACACACACACACACACACACACACACACACACACACACACACACACACACACACACACACACACACACACACACACACACACACACACACACACACACACACACACACACACACACACACACACACACACACACACACACACACACACACACACACACACACACACACACACACACACACACACACACACACACACACACACACACACACACACACACACACACACACACACACACACACACACACACACACACACACACACACACACACACACACACACACACACACACACACACACACACACACACACACACACACACACACACACACACACACACACACACACACACACACACACACACACACACACACACACACACACACACACACACACACACACACACACACACAACACACACACACACACCACACACACACACACACACACACACACACACACACACACCACACACACACACACACACACACACACACCACACACACACACACACACACACACACACACACACACACACACACACACACACACACACCCACACACACACACACACACACACACACACACACACACACACACACACACACACACACACACACACACACACACACACACACACACACACACACACACACACACACACACACACACACACACACACACACACACACACACACACACACACACACACACACACACACACACACACACACACACACACACACACACACACACACACACACACACACACACACACACACACACACACACACACACACACACACACACACACACACACACACACACACACACACACACACACACACACACACACACACACACACACACACACACACACACACACACACACACACACACACACACACACACACACACACACACACACACACACACACACACACACACACACACACACACACACACACACACAAGTTAGCGCTTTATATAATAGAAGGATTCTTTCCTGCTTCGCACTAACCCCTTCAGAAACCTCTTCCTTTTTCCTGAATTAAGATTTTTTCTCAAGATAGCCGTAGTTGAAGCGCGCGCAAAACTGGGCCCACTCTGGGATGCGCCGTGTGCTTCACATCCCTTCAGATTTGAGGACTCACTTGAAAGATAAAATATCCCTTGGAAAACGTGCGAATTTCGGATTCTTCAAACCTTGTCGTGATAAACACTGAAGGTACTAAGAATTACTACGCGGACACCTTTGAATCACGAAAATTTTGTGGGCGGAATAACATTGTTATTGGAAATCCTCTGGCCTTCCATGGCATCGATTCGATCCTTGATGTTTGTCCTCCGACAGTGATGATCCTACTGCATCAATCCGGCCCGATCTCTTCCTCCCAGCGGGCCAATACGACCCCCCCCTGTGACATGTCGAGGATTCCTCAACGCACGCTTGACCCTGACCCCCCCAACTAAATAAGTGCAAGTCAGTTTTTCATCATCACACTAACCTGGGACCAATAACCCGAGATGGCGCACACGGTTGATATGTTATGATGGGCTACTTAAGGGCACGTTACGTGATTAGGCACACTTACCTGTACGATACCCGTACGTAGTAGGCAGACGGACAAACGTTGATGTCGCGCCCCTTTTGCGGCTTGAAAGTGCGCGACAAAGGCGCTGGAAGCTCGTCCGACCGCAACTCACACCTTCGTCCGCAAGCCCCACCCTCCGCTGTCGGTTGCCACGTGGCGCTGCTTGAAAAGCGCGGGCGCATTTGAGGCAGCGGTCCCATTGCGGTTCAATGTCATTGGCACTGGAGCAACTGAGCTAGGCTCGTGAAACTCGTCCAACACGCCCTTCTCTATCCCAAGGTGGAATGCGGCTGAAATAGAGGGGTCCTTATTCGGGGCGTAATCGGGGTTTCTCTTGCTTTCCTCTTTTCCAGACCACTCCCCACCAGTAGCTTCATTGCTATACCCTCTTCCACAGCTATTTTATCCCGAACTTGTCTATAACCGTGCGAGTTCAGTGCTGGCCGGGGTCTGATTTCTTGGGCATACGAACATCCTCCACATGCGCTGATCACAACGCGCTAAATACAGCTTTTGGAGTAGCGACAAGTATACCAAATAGGTGCCTACCGTGGCAAAGGTAACACAGCGGTGAGACATAACTACTGAACGCATGGTCGATTCAGGATCAAATCTATCTCGACAACAAAACTTCATCTCTGCAGGGTCTACTATTTGTTAGGGAGATTGGTTGACAGGAGTCACCATAAAGTGTTCTCTAAAAAGAAGTCATGAAAAGGAAAATAAACCAGTGGCGTACTCTTCGTCATTTCTTGACCCCTACCGTCCAAATATTTGATTCCACATTCTGTCAGAAATCAGCGAACTTAAAGTTAAAGAAGCTATTGTGCCAGATTCAGAGGACGCCTCAGAACGCCCCAATGATTTGAAAGATGGGTTCAAAGCATCGGGCAGGCATAGGAACAAATGAGCACGGTGGGCGTTGAAGAAGCTTCCGTCTTGAAACTGAAAGAGCTATTTTAATTGAGAATAATTCCAAAATATTATTGCATGGGATAACTTAACATCGTCAGCCGTCTCTTCATTTCAAAGCGTGATTCACTCCATGAAGACAAACCAAGCTGAAATTTTTGCCAACTATCTGGTAGCGCTATCCGCCTGCTGAACGGTGAATACTGAATATTCGCAATTAATGTTTGCACAGGCTGTTCAAATTCTGCCGATCAAGTTGCAATAGAACACCTTTGTTTCCTTTTTCATATGAAAGGAGGCTCTCAACCTGTCCACTAAGGTCGATTTAGCTTCGTTTAATCACCTATATGTGTTACCACAGACCAATTTTTATTAAGGATGTATCAGCGACCTGCGTGTACACAAAATAAATAAATACAATTATAAATAAATAAGTGAATAAAAAAATGAACAAACGAATAAAAATCTCGATTTCTGGCAAAGATTCTACTTTATGAATGCCACAAATCGTGTTTGTCGAATTTCAAAGCACGTCTGCTGTCAGAATGCCGCTTGAGCTCAAAAAGTCCCCATCGTGAAAAATAGCTCATAAATTTTACTATAGGAGTTAACTGTCTGCAGATTCTTTCCATATACCGAATTGAAGTGAATCGACGGCTTTTCGAGCTTTCTGAAAAACGGACTATGAGAAATATCGGGAGTTCTTGATTTTGCCTGCTTGATATTCCATTTCTTAATCCCTAATCCCTACATAGATCGAGAAACTACTGACCTAAAATGTCTCAACACAATATTGTAGCACGCAAGTGACCGCTGTTTCAGAAAACCAGAAGCGCGTCAAGTGCAGACCACACACCACAAGTGACGACGGCCTCCAAGTAAATCTGGTAACTAGTGATTCATAGTGATAGCTGATAGTTTGGTAAATGATAGTTGTAATTAGTGACAACTGATAGAATACAACTGCAACAGGCTAATCATTTCGGCAAAAAAACATTTGGTGGAGACGTCGTCACTTATGATGTCCGATCTGCGTTCGACGTGCTGCTGGTTTTCCGAAACAAATGATAACCATTAATACCACATAGTTCACCTGTCGTCCCGTTGATCATCGAGTTCCACGAGCAGGAGTCGATCACCTCTCCAATTATTCTGTCACCCAATAGAAGGCTCTAACTAATCCTTCTGCTTGAAGCTTACGAAGCTTATTACTTCCTCAATTCAGAGCTTTCGTGATGAAGTTTGACTAGCCTGACGCCTCGTTCTCGCTTTCATTTGAGTCCTGAGAGATTCTGGTCAGGTAACGGCTCTTGTCCAACTACTACTCGACGAAAACGTCAGCGCCCGAAATCTTCGACCCTTGCTGTAGTTTGAAATTCCAGCTTCTTTTCTGCATTTGCTTGTATCGGGTACCTCCGGAACTCATTCTTTGTGTAGTGCGTTGTATAACGCTGACTGTCCTGCCTACGCAGGCCAGAGCCTTAGGTGTACGCTAAGGTAGGAATGACTGCATCGAAGAGACGTGGAACCGGATTTTTTTTTATTTTCTTAACAATTACCTTGATGTTCTTGCATGCTCTCATGCTCCCCCTTATCCGCCTAGCCGTGGAGCTGAGTCGTTCACCACGTCGTCATTTCCAGACCTTTTTACCCGTAGTTGGAGTTTCAGAGATTTCGGTTCCCGTGAGGAAAAAAGTCGGTTTCTACTGGTAAATGCCTTGTAGAAGATTACTGAAGAAAAGCCAGCTTTAAAACCTGTGGAGATGACGACCACAGGTTGTGGAGCTGCGCAGGCACTGGAACAAAAAACTCCATCTTCCAGGGTCTTGTTGATATTGACCGTAAAGAATCATCGCCTGCGCATCGTTGGCGATGAGCCCTCACAGCCTCACTTCTGGCGGAGCGTCCCATACTGTATAAGCAAGATAAACTAGATAACCTCTCTACAACCACACGATTTAATATAAATTTATTTATTTATTTATTTATTTATTGAAGACGTGAGCAAGAGCCACGTGAGAAAATTCAACAAAATCAATGTAACTCGTAGCAGTCAAAATCCAAGGATGATGAAGATGTTTTACTTCTTTTATCTGTAACTTTTCTCCTCACAACAATCCACTTAAAGGTGCCATTGAAAGGATGCAACATAACCCTAAATCTGCAGTCACCCGAAACACCTTGTTGCATCATCTTAGTGGGCAGGACCACGACTCGCGCCGAATTTCATGTGCACGGCCCCTCCTTGAGCGAGGTCGACAGATGCCATGCGCCCCAATGGCAGGGAGGAATCCGCCACTTAAGAAAGCGAATTTCAACATCAAATCCATAAATCTTTACCGTTTGAATTGATAGCTTACGTTACACTACCATACTCTTCAGAAATTGGAATGTTTGTGAATTCCAAAGCTGTTTTCACTCTGGCCATGGAAGAAGTTATGATCATTGGAAGAGTGACAATGCAGCCGAGGAGAATCTCTTATCGGTACTCGCAACGTCAACGCATGCGTTGCAAGACCAGTCACATATGTCCACGTGGTATGGAGTTGGACATAGCAACCCACAGTACTAGAGGGGATAAGAGGGTGGATCACACAGTTTTCCTTGATCTTCGCTTGACCTTTGTAGGCGGATCAATCAGCGCTTATCGCTGCCTTTAAAGGAAGCGGTTACGATAAGATTCAAGAAGGGTTAGTGTGACGTGGTGGTGCTCAATGGTACCCAGCAGCGAAAAAAGCAGAAAAATCCGTCAAGAAAACGCAAAACGGGACCCTCTTTTTTGGCCATTGGTTTCACTCATGAACAGGTAACAGCTAAGAAAGAGGACGAACGAGTTCACCGCAACGAATTTGATGGCACCATGCCAAAGTACGCTTTAATCGAGATGCTCCATTTGCGCCGCTGCTGGTCACGCAGCTCGTCCAAATCAACAAGTAAACTAGTGGGCGGATCGCTGGGGGCGGAGCGCTTGCGAGGTCCTGCTCAGCAACCACAGCACCTTTCGCCGTGGAAGCGCCACACATCGCTTCCTTGGCAGCCAAGTAATTGCTCCGTGTGGCGCAGGTTCTCCTTCGATGCGAAAATTTCTTATCGTAGTCGCTTTGATGTAGAGAGTTTTTGTTTGGGATGCCTCCTAATAACAGTGACTCTTCGGTAACATCATGTCGGCCGAGGATGGGGCAGTTTGTCACATCACATTGGGTGAATTAAATCGATCATCATATTATAGTTGATGGCAGAATGGAGCAACATTGAAGATTTCTTGATGACATTACGTTCTAGAGGGGTTTAGAGGGAGCTTGGGGATGCTCAATGGTACGCCAGTGGCGAAAAAGCGGAGAAATCCGTCAAGAAAACGCAAAACGGGACCCCTTTTTTGGCCGTTGGTTTTCACTCATGAACAGGTAACAGCTCAGAAAGTGGACGTATGAACGAGTTTCCGCAACGCGTTTGGTGGCACCATGCTCCAGTCGAATCACTCCAGTTGTGCCGCTGCTGACAACGCAGCTCGCTAAAATCAGCAACTAAACAGTCCTTCTCAAGAAGTGCTCACTAATCAGCCCACCTTTCGTCGTGAAAGCGCTATACCTCGCCTTGACAGCCAAGCTACTGCCTCATATAGCACACATAGTACCCCGTGAGCTTCCTCATTATTGTTACTGCTTCCTTTAAAGGACGAATTCACGCTGAAAAAGGCAACCCATTTCAAATTAAGTTAGGGATGGTGAGTGGTACACGAAAGAAGGAAAAACCATGAGAAACGGCCCAGAACCCGAGAAATGGGACCCCTTCCTTGCCCGTTGATTTGAGCATTGATGCGACTCTCATCGCTGTGCCCTCTTCAACACTACGCTCTCTCACCTATCTAATCACTCGCCACGTATAGACCTGCGGCGAGTGATCAGATGATCGGTGGGCGTGCACTGACCAGCCGCGCCGGGATTGAACCTTAATAGGTCAACGAGGTCAACTCCTCCTGTGCAAATTGTGCTTCAGTTCGCACACTTAGGAGCTCCGCGGGTCCCTCAACCAGGTGAATTCTTCCTAATTCGATTTTCCCTCTGATCGTGAATTCGTCCTTTAATGCGAAGGAATAAGCGAGGTTGCCTGGATTTCGTAAGAGGTGTGACGGGGGTCATAATCGGGGCTGGCGAGAGTGATGGTGACAAGTTTTCTCGGAGATTTTCAGTGAAATTGTGTTGATGGAACTTAGTTTTAGTGTAGGGGGTACAACATGGCGATGGTACCAGAGGGTGAGGGGGTGATGGGGAAGGGGAGCGGGTCGTTGATTTTTGAAATTTCATATCGTGATCTGGATGAAGGGTCGCAATTCAAGTAACTGGCCGTGGATTATGAGATTATTTTCAGTCAGACTGAAGAGACATTTTTCGGAGAAACTAGGTTCTTTTACAGAATTTCTGAAAACTCGAAATGGGAATAATATATATATTTTTGGGAAAGAAGAAAAAGTTTTTCTATGCGAATGTATTCTTGTTTACACTGTAGTATAATTCTTGTTTACACTGTAGTATATAAGTGGCATATGGTAAACGTATAACAGACTTATTTTTGCTCTACGTCGATTTCTGATATGACTTTCACTCATCAAATGAGGTGGCGAACAACAGCGAACAAAAGCGATATGATTTGGTCACCGGATGAAAAAAGTGGTTGGGAAAGATGAGAAACAATAACAAGCGGAAAACAAACTCATCGTATCGGAACACGATAGACAGATACATGAAAAAATATGGAAAACAATTATCCGTACATAAATACATTAGCCTGCATTGGAGCCTTGGTTATCCAAGGTTATTCTATGTCTCTGATAGTCTCAAACTGTGCTTCGAGGTCGAACCGCGTGCCAAGTTGCCAATGGTGGACCTTCGCCGCTAAGAGCACGTTTCCAGTGGCCAAGTTCCTAAAACATTGGCGTAGAGAATTCTCAAATAACTCTCTTCTTGACTTTCTTCAACATACAGTAAAAATTAAGGGCTTATTTTACGATGAACTGACTGGGGAAATTCCATGCTTATAAAGTGCACTTTCCGCAATCTACTGGCAGTTGTGGTAGGTACGCTCGGTAATGTTGGTTGAGCTACGAAGTGGACCAAATTAGGAAAAAAGCCCATCTCACCCAGCTACTTTCCAGCTTTGGATGTGGAAGGATTGTTTAGACGAGTTTTCCCGAACGATTGGCTGGCTGCCAGTAAATGCTGGCATCGCTGCTCTACGTTGCTGGTACGTTGCTCTCAACAGCAAAACGAGTGGGAGAGAAGGAGTGGATTAATCAGCAAGGCGACCGAACAGTGTTCGGCCCTAATAATGTCATTTCTGGGACATTGTCTGCCGCGCTGGCGCCTCATCTCGTGTATACGACCCTTTCCAGAACATTTGCAACATTCCACTCACCTAATTGCAGGGTGGGCCTTTGAGGAATGTTGGTCCACCAGCGCAAAGTTTGTGTTCTCTCAGCAACTCAAGGGTACCTCGCAAAGCCGCTATGAAATAGGCTGCTCCCGTGACAACTCTGGCAAATGGCACCGACTTCACAGTCAAGTCGCGGATTCTGTCTGCGGTTCGTTCGCCTCTATGTACATATAGCCATTCGTCTTCTTGCCGTAACGCCAAAGATTTTTGCCGTAACCTCGTACAGCTCTCAAAATGGAGCCCAATGAGAAATTTCAGGTGGGTCCGCTGTTTTCACCTTCAGTGGCATGTAATACTGATGTCATGTAATAAGCCATAGATGGATGATCTCACCCATCTATGGCTTACTATACTATGATAGCAGACTGTGCATAATGATCTCGAAAGAATGGTGCTATTTCAAATTCAAATACTTAATTTTAAGAATTCTTAGGAATGATTCCATCTATAGGGTAGACTCCTAGAGGACAATCACAGTTGTGGAACTCTTCTGCATGGAAATCACCCGACAAAGAAGCTAGAGCCTTGCAAAGTTAGCTGCAGCAGCTGCAATGTTCCCATCCGCAGCAGGCTGTTGTCTGCGCCCTCTCATCTGTTGTGCTCTCTCGCCTCATACTCTCCTCTCCGCGCTCAGTCTCTCATTGCCTCAACATTGCTGCATTCCGAATGTAAGCAAGCCTTCACCAAAGCATTTTCGACGAATTTTTTCCAGTCTTCTTTATTGTCGGCCCATTTCGCACCAATAATTTCGGATTCGTGTGCAAAAACTACACTAATTCGATCCTGGTATGTGCATACGAAAATTTTGCACTGCAGTTTCCTAAAAAGTATGTTTTACCGTTGGTTCCGGAACACGTTGTTCCCGTCGAGATAACTTCAATAAAGTTTGAGTTTTATCTGTGAAGTGGCTTACCTTTCCGCTCGTCTTCGGACCAAGTGTCACATGACCAATACTTTTGCAATATTCATCGTTTCCACAAACAATGCTTAGGCGTAAGTGACTTTTCTGAAAGTCACGAATCAATCTGGTCATTTTTCCTGCTCAGTGCATTTTTTTTATAGAATATTAACGAAAATGATGAATACATAGAAAATAATAGAAATAGGGGCGCTATCGCAATATGCGGGGGCATTGTGATGGCAGTGCATTTGAAACCGCGTAAAATATTTCGAGACCAAGCCCTAGGTGGGGGAGGAGACTCCAAGATGAGTGAACCAATTTTATTTTATTTGAGCTCCTGCCTCCTCCTAGACTTAGTCCTGGAAGATGCCCCCTTATACTGAGATAGCCCCGGAATATGTACCTAACTATGCATTTTTCCATATGACAGCAATTTGGTTTTCTATAGCTTATAACATTTTGAGGCTTGGAAGAGAAATGTCAATATTGGGTTGACCCATAATTTCTGGCCGAATTTCAACACTTTGATTTCTTCAAGTTTTATCTTTCCTTAAAAACGATTGATCAAAAAAAGTAACCACCATCATAATCACTGATAAGCATCCACTTGCTAGGGAACGAATGGGCATTCCTCCCAGAATGAATGGAGCTGTGGAATGAAAAGTTCGGAGAGGTCGTTTTTGGGGTGGTTGCATTTACTGACTTTTTCTCTCCAAGCTGCTGCTTCAGGGAGCTGAGGAGGTGATAGTACGATGGAGCAATGTCAGGGCTATACGACAGATGTCGTGGTCCAGCCAGTTTCCTTCGAAACGTGGCGAGTTATCTTTGCAATGTGATTTCGGGCGGTCCTTCGGAGAAAGGAGATTTGAGACGTTTCGAACCGTTCTCCCGCACTGCTGCGGCCAACTTCGGGAGCTATTCCATGGTTACCTTCGCAATGCTTGTCTGCATAAAGTGAAATGGTTCCCAAAACAGGATACCCAGCGAATCCAACGAACCGGGGGTAATATCCTCTGATGAGAGAGCTCATGCTTTGGTCGAGATGGTGAGTCCAGGCTGCGAGGTAGCCACAAGGCGTGCTGCGTGTTGTTATCGTGGTGGACTCATGACTCATCTGCACTAGTGACCAACTAGGGAATGTCGTGTCTATATGGTCGAAGAATGAAACTTCTGCAGATGGTCAGGCGTGCTTCTCGGTCATGGTCAGTCGATGCATGCTGTTTCCATCGAGTCTTCATTCTGCTACAGCCCCTTTCGTTCAGGTGTCGACTCATGGAGCGTAGGCTGCGTCCAGATGTTTGCTACAGTTTCCTGCTAATAGCGTCGGATGCACTTCCTATTCGTTGCGCAAGGGGTCCTCATCGAAAGTGACTGGAGGTCCATGATGAGGTCGAACTTTGCAGCTCCTATCGTCTTTGCCGATGCTATTGAGCCAATAGCTCAGTGCCCGATCAGTAGCAAAGACTGGGGCAAACGTAGCGCTGATCTTGCCTACCGCGCTCCTTGCAAGGTTCTTCTTAAAATTGTCGTAAGGCGTTGGGTTTGGTCGTTGATCTATTTTGATTCCTACTTAATTATCCCGTTGCGCATTTGAGCTTCTGAAACATCCTGGCTGAAGGTCCTGATGTGTTCTTCAACATATCAACTTATTTCGATATGAAGCTAATTTGACATGAAGAAAATTGAATTTGAACCAAAATCGGCCAGAAATTATGGGTCAACCCAATATGATGGATAACAGCTCCCTTACCAGTATTCTGCTCCTCGACACACTGAAGAACATGCTCTCACCGATGTCGGCAGCACCGTCTACCAACGTCCGCTCGGATGTTTTCTTCTTAATAACCTGCCCCATCGGTTGAACCAAATATAATCGCACGAAAATATCTAGAAACAATTATGCAAATATTCGATTCGATTTTTGAGAGTACTATAAAATTTAACAGTTGAAATTGGAGGACTTACTTTTATATTCGTTTGAAAGGCTCCTGATCTTGGACACGATCACGGTCAATCGATCATGGGAGTATGAGGCAAGGAAGAGAATTTCGCCCAATTTCACGTTTTCTGTTGATTCGTCGCTTGGACTCTGAACAGTGAATGCTTATAGATGGAAATGACACTTGAATGTGAAGCTTCTCCCAATGCCAGAAGGAATTATCAGAAGGAATTATCCGGCTATATTGCTCGGAACTTGTTCCACGATACACAATAGCTTAGGATGGGCATATTTCAGTGGTTGAAGG
>MU896145.1:0-12580 GCA_036418205.1 Ostertagia ostertagi | reverse complement strand
CGCTCTGCTGAGATATTGATGTCATCTTAATGTTAGACAGGTAGAAGTTGTCAAAAACGATGGGTATTTAGCAAACGCTACGACGCTTTATAAATAGCGCTATCTGCCAGGTGTTCATTGGCATGTCGTTTGAGAAAATTGGAAAACCTTAAAGATGAATCGGCTTGTCAGAATGATGAACTACTATCGGATATATGGACATGAGATGAGAGAAAGCAGGACAGCGCCCACATCATCCGTCAGCGAAAACGGGGCAACGGTGGCGGCGGCGGTAGGCCACAGCGACGGCGCCAGCGGTGGCGCATCGACGGAAACCGCCATTATCCCGATTAGCTGTGTGTGTGTGTCGGTCGATATATGTGTACGGAGAAAATCGATATTTCAAAATTGAAACCGAAAAACATCAACTGACCATTGTTGGATGCGTTGCCTAGGAGGATGCGTGGTACGCGTCTACGGATTGCCACTGGCAGAACGCCAAAAAACCGTCTGTCCGATTCGAACACGGTACACCTGGCAAAAGAATCGTCGATAAAGGTGAAGGATAAGATCGCGACGAACGACGAGTAACACCGAGAATCGAGATATGGCATGTACAAGTGGAAGAGAGGATGAAAAATGAGCCGGCAACAAAAAAGGAAACGGGGAAACGCTGTCATCAAAGGAGCGATACGGTGGGTAACTCCACCAATAGAGGATGAAGCTCACAAAATAGCCAAAATTGAAACCTGTTTCATCTTGAAAATGAGCTGACTGCCGAAAAAATTCAGCGTACGGAAAGAATTTGAGTAGGAATCATTATTAGGGATAAAACGATAAGACCTAGGCCTTGATCATTCCCTTTGCGGGATGCGCCACGCACCCTACATCCACTCAGAATCGTGGTGGCGTTTTGGAGACGATTTGACCTGAACAATGACATCATGGACCCAAGTGGTCCTAGAGAAAGGAGTTTGCAGCTGAGCACTTTTTCTTTTCTATGGCTGAACCTAGGATGATTGCAGGAAAATTGCTATGGCCCTTCTGGATTGGATTTGATGATTGAATCGTATTATCTTCCCGATTGCATTTCGATGCACGACTGTAAACACTCACTAAAAGGACACAGAGAGCAAAAAGATCGCCGTTGTTTAGACTACTAGGATATCCCAAGAAGTTGTCTCCTTTTCACGATAATAGTAGGCGCAGCGTACTTAAAGTCACATCCCACAATTCCAACTGTTTATTACCTCAAAGGATGAAAGTAGAGGCGAGGTAACCGCCATTGAGGAAAAGGGAGACCGGAAACAGAAAAATTAAGACTCATTTTGAGGAGGGGATCCTTAGCGAAGTGTAGAAGCAGACTGTCTTCACGAACACTGGAATTGAACAGCAATGGAACAAACAGGAGATGCAAAGACGCATAGGGGCGAGCGCAGACTGCAGACCATCAAACGCCCATTCCGCAACGGATGCAGGCTGTTCAAGGCGAAATCGCTGGACTCCCAAGTTCACATACAGTGAAGCCTTACGGGCCCTAATCTAACACGCAACTTTTCTATCGTAGAATTTTCTTTAATGCGAACGACGTATAAGGCAGTCAAATTCTAATTGTATTTCTGAATCTCAGAATTGGATGCACCACTGTAGTAAAGCAAACACTGCCAAACTGCCACTACGATTTCCTGAGGTCGTTATATGTGACGAGTTTATGGGTTGCTGCTCGCTATTCTGATGGCTATTTTCTATGGCATTTCTGCTCAGGACTGCATGACACTCTTGCCCAGAAATCTGTACATTTGGCATCGTTCTTCACGAAGATCACAGAAAAAAATGGAAGATTCAATTTATACCAATGAAAAATTGCTGTTTATTTTGAAGAAACTTAAGAAAAATAGTAATTCAAAGTAGTTTAAGCTTCCATCTTCAAGCTGTTACAACCACTGACAACTGGAAAGGTTCCAAATGCAACCTAATGTGCCGTCACATATGGATCTATTAGACGTGTTTGCTTTTCCTCGAGAGCAAACGTTCTTGTTTACACGTTCAACACGTCTACGCATCAGGAAATCATGTTAGGTCTTGATTTCCCTTTCACATCCCACCACTTTCTACTCGGCCATACATGAAATGAGCGTCGCTGAAGCAGGCCCCTTGGCTCCGCCCTCCTGTCCAGCATTTGTCCACAAGGTGTGGTTCTTTAAGAGTTGGTCTTCTTGTATTGCTTTTGAAATTCAAGCTCAAAAGTAAGCGGTGTTGAAGCTCGAAAAACACAAAATGACTCCAAATGGAAGAAGACGTTTTCGGAGCAATTCAATAGACGTGTTCCTGAAAACCATGAAGGGCAATGGGATGAAATTGTGAACTGCTATCTAGAACTGGATTCCAATTGGGTTCAAGATAGAGATCGTATGCCAAAAACTGAAAAAAGAAAGAGCAACTGCAATAGATCATACTGGTAACGAGGTAAATGCATAGCGGCGGTATGTGAAGGTATAATTTCCCAATGATGGGTAACATGAAGAGCTGAAGAGAAACAAACCCATAACTGGTGGTTGAGAAAGCACGAAGGAGAGCGCAGCAATTGCAGAAAATGTGGAACCCCGAAGAAGAAAACCACGCAAAAAAGTAAATACCAGGTCAGTAAACTGATCTAAGAGTGATAGGCCCTAACTTTGTCCCTAGTTAAGTCCTAGAAGCCCTCAATATATCGTAGTTACTATGCGGTCGATCTGGCAAAATAGCTGGTAGAGGAAGGCGTATGTGCCAGACGTGGGCCGCTCCGGCGCTTCCCTTCGCTTCAACGACGGATTAACTCTAAGCATCTGCACCCCAGAGGCGAGATAATATAAACACTATATGGTAAATAGCCTCCTAGAATAATATGTTCAGTGATTGTTTGAATAATATAAGGACTCTAAGGTCCTGAGACGAAAAGTAGAAGTTTCGCTGCCAAAACGAAACCAGCCGAAATTGATGTTCACTCAAAAGGAGTAATGGCATGCTTAGAAATCAAATAAATAAATCAATAAATATAAATTGCAAATCTGAAATGGCTCAATTCGATGCAAATTCAACATCATCCACTATGAATGTCAAAAACTGACAAAAAAATCAGCATCAGAAATTCCAATTTTGCAGAGGAAAGGAATCCCCGAGAAGCGTGAAGCCATTTTGCTTCCGCTTTTACAAAGTTTTCCGTTCCCGCGGGTGAACATGACGTGATTGCAGACTTACACAGGGACTCGAAAAAATCGATAGCGTGAAGACTTCAATGCTTTTGATGACATCTGACTCCACATGTGTTGGCATAAATTCTGCAATTACGACATGCCTGGTCACTTCGTATAACTTACGCGCACGCACACAAGCTACGCATTTTGGGGTCATATGGGTTCAAGGATCTTTTCGATCGACGGGTTGCTTCGACGCCAGTATGTCCATAAGGAAATAAAATCTGTAGCAGCCTAGGCAGCGTGGGGTATCGTGGCAAAGGTCAATCCACACGACGCGCGACAGTCGTGATTCAATTCCCGAATCAAACGCCTCACCCAGTCCCTCCAAACCTTCTATCCCTCCAGTGTAAGTGAGTTGTAGCAAACTTACTTGGAGGGTCAAAACCAAAAATTGTACACTGGCTTATCCGGAAAGCCATTGTTAAGGCCTAATCGCCTTCAAATGCCTATTCGACTCTGAATGGGAAGAGAACGCGTAGCGCATCTTGGAAAGGGCACAGATAGCCAACGGCGAGTGCTTTATCCCACATTTTGTTATGGTAGGACGAGGAGTGTCATAATTTCATCATAAATTTCGCATCACACCTCCACTGAATGGTACCATGTTTAATCAATCGGATCGCGCCAACACCCAAATCCGCTACTCCATCCTTTCAGGCTATTCATCACTACTGATCCAATCAATATATCGATCCACCGACGAATCTATTTTATAGGAACATTTCAGCCTCTTCCTTTTGCAATCCCTCATTTCGAGCAAGCTGCAAAGCCATTTCCTATCTAATCCTGGGTGATTTAGAAGCGATTTCCTAGGCACATGTTCGAGGAGGAGGGATAGGGAAAAACCCCGAGCAGTGGGATGGATGGGCTTCCTCCAGTATGAGAATTCGTTCCAGATGTTATTCGTCTATTCTGCTATAATTCCTTCTAGTTCCCCGAGAGGGTCATTCAAACAACGCGATGAAAGTTATTCAATAAGTAATTACGTAAATAAATACTTATATAAGGAGTGGAACTTAAAGACACGTTCTACACTTGTAGAATCCAGAAGATAGAGTTCAAATATGGAACAGTAGAGGACGAAGAACAATTAGCAAAAAGAAAGTTGAAGAGATCGATGAAAATATCACGAATGATGCTCTATTTTCATTCGCTACTACGGTGCTGTTTCTTTCGGTGCCATCAAAGCTCCACCCCAAACCACGCAATGAAAATACTATTCAATAAGGTGGACTTAAAGGCACATTCTACGATTGCAGAACCCAAGAGTTGGGGTTCATATATGAAAATGTAGAAGCTGCAGACCCAGCAAGCAAAATAAAAGTTAAAGAAAGGATTGAAAACACCATGAATGATGCCTATCTCTGAAGTTGCTCTAGAACATTGTACGAGTTCACTGGAGAGAGAAACTGGGGCTGTCATAAGGAAGCAGACATTGAAGAGACAAGAGAACAAAGACAGACGAGAGACGCAGACACTAACTCATCTGTCATTCATTCGAAGTCGTCCTCTATTCTTCAGCGCTCAATACCATTCCACATTAGATGCGCCTACCAATAAGTTGCCCTACTTTTACAGTTGCTTTTGAACATCGAACGAACTTACTGCCAAGAGACACAGAGGGATTCAAGAAGAAGAGACGAGAGATCAAAGACAGACGAGAGACGCAGACAATAACACATCAGCCAATCATTCGAATTCGCCCCTGTATTTGTTAACGCTCACATCAGCATTATTTCCTCTTCGGATGTGTCTAGCAATAAATTGGTCAAGTGTTATTGCATAGGCTAGGAAAAAAGGAGTATAGGTCCATATGAATAAGCATAAACAATGGCGCACGGCGGAGGAATTATTGGAGTCATTACCGAATAATTGAGTTGGGGTCGGCTCTGGCATTTCTGGGCTGGTCACAGCAGAACATTATATATTGCCCCTTACTTCATCGCTAACATTCCTAATATATCTGGAAAATTCGGCTTGGAATTAGGCCGTTAAGGCCTTGAGAAAGCACCAAACCCCACTTGAGGGGGGAGGGGAGTGAAGAGACCCACATTTCGTATAAAACCTTGAGACTACGACACCCACGAGTGATCAGAGAGTAAACAGTGCCTAATGACAAAGGTAAAGAGCTTGCGAGTTCTGTCGCAGTCGCGCGACGTCGAGAGATATCAACAGACAAACAAACGCCAACAATGATGACTATTCAATTACTTCGAAAATTCCACCCTTTAACGTGGCACTTATAAATCCGGGCCAAATTCGGCACCGAGCTGTGCCTGTCACGAATAGCGGAAAAAACTCGTGGAAAAACATGCAGCCTGCATTTCCAGGGCAAAAAAATATACGACGACTACGACGACGATGTGCTCATCAAATTTCAGGTCAATTGACGGGCAAAATTGGCTGGAATGACTGGCGATTTTGCCATCAAAATCCATTGATTATACATATAGGTATTGGTTTTCCAATACTATAAAGACGAAACGATTGTGGGGCTTCAGATGAATCACACAGAACGCGACGCTGTTTGCATGCAAATTGCGATGGCCTTGGCCTTAGTAATGTCACAAGCACTTGACGGGAAATCGATTGAAACAATGTGATGGATGTGAAGAGAGCCGGGTGAACTACTTCTGGCCAAAATGTTTTGTAGCCCAAAAATGGGCGAGTCGAGCGCCGGCTGAGTAAAGCTGCACCCATTTGGCCACAGCCATCGACGCGGAAATTGAATGCCTGCTTCGGGGAAAAGCCATAAATGTGGCGCTCGAGACTGCCGCGACACGCAATGAATCGCTAATCCGGGCGAATAACGGACGACCACTGCATATGGCCCCAGGAAACTGGCGAACACGGAACGACCGTCCCGAGACCAGGCAAAACTTCTGGGGGATTCAATCCTCTCCCCAAAGAGGGTTGAGGGGCGAAAATCCCTTTCAATTTTTTAAAAGAAGAAGAAGACTCTGGACGTGTTTTAAGCAACTGCTGGCACTATGCCATCAACCGGCGCGGCCATAAAAACTCAGAAAAACTGTGGTACTAGTTTTCTTATTTTTCTGGGTGTTTCGCTGATTTTTTTCTGCAGGCGACACGTTCGTCGATAGATGGGGTTAGTATTTCAGTGTTATTGGCGAGATTTTGAAGTTGCGATGTGTGACCTTCCAAACGACAGCTCGAACGTTACGAGCTTACCCAACATAGGTCGTTGGAAGCGGTACTTGAGGGACTGGAGTTCATCCTCCTCCCAAAGGGTGGGCAACGAAAACCCTTAATTTTCGCTGTCTCCAATTGCGGGTTTGTCCTGATTAAAGGTCAGCGCCAACATTTTAGCACATAGTCAAAGTAAATAATGCGCTGAAAATGAAAGAAGCTAGAAGCGGCAAAAACAATTAATTTAAAGAATTTTCATCCCCACCACATTGGCGGAGAGGAGCGGAAATCCGGCTGGGCGCGGGGCGGCGCACCGAGCCGGCGTCCCGAGACGGGCGCCCCATCGGGTAGAGGGAGATTTACGCTGGGCGCCGGCAAAAACGAGCGGATCTTACAAACGCTAAAATACTGTATATAAAATGAATATTTGAAGACAACGAACAGAAGAGTACTGCCGGAATATCTTGGACCTAGGCTCCAGAGACGGTCGGCTGAACATACTCTTGCGCAGAATAGAAATGCTAGAGTGGTATGTGAATGTTCTTAATGAGAGCCTTTGTAGTGAATCTCCTTACCCTTATCTTTTTAATTCCCTTATAAGAAGATTGATGAAGGATTAAAGAGGCCGAAAGTGTCCCAAAAGGGGTGAAAATGGTGCTGTCAGCTCAATGCTACAGTATCCAGAAAAGTGCACTGTTCTACTTCGACGAGCCCGTTTTGAGCAGGTCACCAGCAAAAGTGTACGGAAATAGAGGTGAAAGAAGCACTACGAATCCTCTTAGGCCAAGCTCGAGGGCTGTCATTGAAACAATCTTCTGCGCCCCATGAAAAGCTTGGAGTGGCCCGAATGTGAATGCTCTTAATCGCAAGGGTTTTCTCAACAACACCACAAAGGGACAGGGGACGCAAAAGCAGGAGCTGTAGTTCTCCAGGGACTAAACTTCTACGAGCCCTTTAAATGGGCCGCATAGGGTTCGAGACCACAAGTGCTCAAAAGAAGCCAAATTTATCGGGGTCCATTTAGAAGCAGCCATCGGCGGATTTGCGAACAAGAACAGTTTCAGATTCGATATGTTCTGTGAGTGTTACAAGGCCTCAATTCTTGACTGTCCGCTAAAAATAGTCTGATGGCATAGTATTCATAACACCTATTTTTTGGGCAGCTAACTGAACTCGCGGGTCGAAGGTGGCTCTAAAATCAAACCCAAAGGATGCCCAAATTCTTCGCAGAACTTCACTCACACTGCACTAGACTCACACTACAACCTTCTTGGCCTAACGGCACCCCCTGTCCCATGCTCCACCGGCCCACCAGGTTCATAACAGCGCATCGACTTCCTATGCTCACACACCACTCGTTGGTGCGAGCGTGTAGGGAGTTGAATCGAGGGCTGGGGGAGGTTCCTTCGCTCTATGCTGGTTCTGGTCGCAACGGCCCGTGCTGTAGGGACAAAAACGGACTCGCAGCAACTCGCTCGCCGGAGTATACACTTCTGAACACGGGCAAAATTTTCGTGGTATCCCTGTTTTGTTGTTGTACACATACTCAGACTCGCGGAACAGCGTTTTCAAACGTTAGTACAGACTCTCTTAAGAGAAAATGCGAGGAGTAAGAAGCACTCGGAGGAGATGCGATGGAGGGTAACAGTGCGCCGGAAAAAAAAATCGATTTGCTGACGATGAGAACTGGGCAGCTTGTATATCAACGAAGCAATAGCGCTGGCAAACCTAAAATGAGAGGGATAAAAAACGCGAGCAGAAAGGGCCCCAAATGGACGGCACCATCAATCTCAAAGGCATGCTTTCCTGTTGCTTGCTCTGCCTTTAAAGCATAAAGACAAATGCTCTATGTTTGGATGGGAATGGGAGATGCAACCGATACGCTCGCTTCGGACCTTCTCTACAAACTCTTACTTTGGCCTATCATGGCCTTGGTCCCTGCATTCTGGGCAGCTGATTGCTGACCAATGCGTGGGTGTAGAAAGCACAGAGGGATGGAGCGAAGGGTCTACGAGGACAACCACAAACCATAAAAGTCAAAAAAAACACTATTCACTTAGTCGACTTCCGAGAATAAACAATCAATATCTTTTTATATTGATTAACACACAAGATAATGATAGTGATGACATGATAACAATTGATCAATGTTACTAATCATTAATAATTTTTTTTACACTGCACTGATTCAAGTGAGAATCACTGTTTTCATGATTGGTCTCTGCATAACGTCAGGCAGCGTGAGTTGTTAGATAAATTTTGGTCTTATTAGACTCCTAACACTTAAAATGAGAACAATTCATATCTCGACATTTGATAAACTTGGGAACACAACATCAGGATTCATTAAGGGGTGGAAATAATCATGCGTAGGGAATTCAGGATCCCAAACTAAATAATTGCGCTTGAAATTATGGGACTTTAATTTATATGATCCAGTCCACATTATAAATTAAAAGACCACTTATGGGTATGGCTCGTAGGTGGGAGAAGGAAAGAGGTAGGATATTTTTCGCTTTGGCACAAAGTAGACGCAATCTGTGGATATGCCTCCGAGTCGTTATGTATGTAAATGAAGAGGACAACGTGTGTATATTGGTGTATATTTGTTTGCTCGTCGTTGTTTGTTCTTGTTAAAAGTGGGACAAAAATAAAAGACAAACGATTGTGAGGCGTAGAAGCGATCAAGTTCTTGACCTCTTCCCACATGCGCACGTATCTACTAGATTATTTGCCGCAAAAGCGCCATTCTAGTTCGACACGATTTCCATATTTGGAGACGCAGAATGTCTTGAGAGGAGGGGATGGAAAGAAATTTAAAGCCAGCTAACCTCCTCCCCGCCCCGCTCCACCACCCCTCCTAGCCATTTTACAAATCGAAACGCAATCATAATATTCCCATGACTCTAAATATTCCCACATGGATTGAGTAGGCTTGGGGGGGGGGGGGGGTAAGATTTCTGTAGAGCGTACATTCTAGATCCGAATGATAGAAAAAGCTTCACTACAATGTACCCTTAACAAATGAAACAGCGATAGATTTCTACAGAAGCTTCTCCTTTTTCGAAAGTAGGGGATGCGTTGGCGCATCCGGAGGAAGGATCCCGGAACGCCGAACACTTTGTCTTGTTTAGGATTTGAGGTCCACAACAGGCAAAAAATGCCGAGCCACGATAGCAGGTTAGTGTGACACCAGCTTAGCGCCGCACGCATTCGCGCCACGCAACACAGACGGGCCGGAATTTTGATGGTGCGACGAAAAATTTCAAATTTGGCTTGATACAATATGAATATCTGAATTCTCCGCCTAAATTCTATGCGCTCTTTCTTCGTCAACCATTATCCTATTTTTCTCGGTCCTCGGCCCGGACAATAAATCTCGTGGCGAACTCCGTCTACTTCGGTGCGTGCCCTGCCGACCAATAGCATTTGGCTCCCTTCTTTTCGCCGACCTCTACCCCCTTTTTTCACCGGTCTCTGGGACCTCTTGGAACCAAATTACGGACACTTTTGGCAAACTCCGCCCACTTAGGTGCGTGCTCTACCCACTAATAGCATTTGACCTCCTTTCCTTCGCCGACCTACTCCCTTTTTCCCAGCCTCCTGGACTTCTTGGAGGTATGTTGATGAATCGCCACCCGCCCATCTGATGGGTCATGCCCCTCCCACCATTGACAGCTGGCCTCCACTCCTCCCACCCACCTCCATCCACCTTTTCCGCGGCCTCAGGGACTTCTTGGAGCCAAGTCATGAATTTTCGTCGCAAACTCCGCCCACTTTGGTCAGGCCCCGCCCACCATTGACAGCTGGCCTCCACTCCTCCACCCACCTCCATCCACCTTTTCCGCGGCCTCAGGGACTTCTTGGAGCCAAGTCATGAATTTTCGTCGCAAACTCCGCCCACTTTGGTCAGGCCCCGCCCACCATTGACAGCTGGCCTCCACTCCTCCACCCACCTCCATCCACCTTTTCCCCGGCCTCCAGGGACTTCTTGGAGCCAAGTCATGAATTTTCGTCGCAAACTCCGCCCACTTTGGTCAGGCCCCGCCCACCATTGACAGCTGGCCTCCACTCCTCCACCCACCTCTATCCACCTTTTCCCCAGCCTCCGGAGCTTCATGGAGCCGAGTTATAAATTTTCGTCGCAAACTCCGCCCACTTTGGTCAGGCCCCGCCCACCAATGACAATTAACCTCCACTCCTCCACCCACCTCTATCCACCTTTTCCCCAGCCTCCGGAGCTTCATGGAGCCGAGTTATAAATTTTCGTCGCAAACTCCGCCCACTTTGGTCAGGCCCCGCCCACCATGATAGCTGGCCTCCTCCTCCCACTCCTCCATACACCTCTATCCACCCTCTTCCGGCTCTTTAGGACTTCCCCGACCCGAATTATGAGGGCTTGTAGAAAATGCTGTACACTTCAGAGCGCGCCCCGCCCATTCTGGGCAGGCCTCCGCCCACGTCATGTATGCAGGAAACACCTTAGACATTGCTCCCTTACACCGAATTGTTTTCTGCTCTGTAGGCTTTCTCCCAACCGAGTTATGAAATTTTTCATAAAGCACTGCTTTTTTAGAGAACGCCCCGCCCACCGGGGGTGGGTCTCCCTAATTCGATGTTACTTACCAATGCACACCTTAGCCCACTTTTTGGCCCAGTTTCGAGGTCGTTTTGTCACTGAAATCGAAATCTTGGTCTTTGGTACAATTCATTTCGACGCACGCCACGCCCTCTGTGGGCGGGGCTCCGCTTAGCTGATGTGTGTTTTGTATTACGTGAGACCCTGCCCACCCATCCCACACTTGACCCGGTCCCTCCAGGCGGATCCCGAGGAGCTAGGGAATTTCGTGACAGACATACAGAACGACAGAGGGACAGAACGACAGACAGAGGGACAGAGGGACAGAACGACAGACGAAGCGCTTTATAGTAAGTAGGATATTTACGAGATGACCATGCACGTTTGTAGATCATTCTCGATGCTATTAGATCTATAAAATAGGATAATTCGTAGTCGAAAAAGCACTTTATGGCGCCATCATAATGACGGGCTAAATTGGGCCATCATAAGAACGACCGACCTGATTGAATGCCATTTTGCCGCGTGCGAAAAAAAAACCCGTAATGACATGAAAAGGTTCGGGGAAATAATTACGCACGGGCGAAGTCGGCAGCCGCCACAGCGTTTCCCTTGGGCGATTTCCCCAACAGAATGATTTCCCACCGAAAAGCAGTCCCATACAAACGCTGAAATGGTGCAAAAACATGGGCGGCCTTCAGAGAGGGTGTTAGTCTCGCATCGTTGGGAAAAATGGCAGGAAAGCAACGAAGCGAATGAGTTCATTCGGGAATGTGAGCTGGAAAACTATGTAGCATTCCATCGCTTGAAAGAATACGATCAAAAATTCCCAACTTTTAATTCTCAGAAAAGGGAGGCAGCCGATTCTCCTGAAAGGGGGGGGGGGGGGGGGGAAATAGGAACAAACTGTTCCCTGGGGACCGGGTTCTAAGGATGTGAATTATTGAAGCAGTACCAAGAAGAGTATAGGATCAGCAGATGAAAGTACTTCGGAAAACTCGAAGCCTTTCGCTTGACAAATCGAAAGGACGCGGTTGATCGATAGGCAATAAAAACTCCTTGGTGGGAATTTAGCTCAATGACCTTTCAAGAACTGCATTCCAAGCTAAATCAGGAAACTTTCGTGTTGATCCATCAGCTAACGTTTGACTTTTCTCATTGTTTACCTACCCAGCTGAGCTAGCTCCCAAGTGATTAATTAGTCATACTTCGATGCATAGAAATGGAGTCCAACTAGGCACTTGTTTTTGTTGGTAAGCCTTTTTCGGAAGCTAGGTTTTCCAACTGTCCATGTTACGATTTCGAGAATGCTGGGAAGAAAAAAGTTCCTAGGAACGACAAAGATCATTTTTCAAGCCTAGAGCCCCGATTGAAAACGGGCAACACAGCAACAATCTACGTTGGGATTTCGAAATGATAGAGAATAAATACTGAGAGAAGTATTGGTTACTGTAACCACTCATAGGGTGAGAAAAATGGCTAGTTATTATTCGCTAGGGATAGTAAATAGGGTCAACCGTGTTTTGAAGCGAGCCAAAATCGTCCACCTCCCCCCTCCACCCTTGCGAGGGTCTTAAAACGACCCTCACTACTACACTCATCACCATGAGCTTCTATAGTATTAAGTTCTGGCAAGAGA
>MU896140.1:0-16183 GCA_036418205.1 Ostertagia ostertagi | reverse complement strand
AAGCTTTAAATTCATCTTTCCAATATTACCTGATATCAAATCACCGTTTTTTCAAAGAAAAAATAACATGGAAATGATTATGCGCAAGTGTAGGCGAAAAAGTCCAGGATCTGGCGCCTGATAACATCGCTTCTGGGGCATCTTCGGCCACAACGACGCCTTGTAAGAACAGTCCACAGCCCCTTTTCATTTTCAGCCTTCTTGCAACATTTCACTTGCGTTATCGTGTGATGTGTCATTAAGTCCGATTCATCACGTGCATCCGCTGGGCCAAAGCGTGTACGCGTACTCCTAGAAATTTTTTTTTTTCATGTCTGCGTACAGAATTCTTTCCTTTCCCGACAAAGAAATATAATAGTAGTAGAAATGAGCTCACATCAAGACTATGAGGTGCGAAAAGATTTTTTGGCTCTGTTCCAAAAAAGGGGAAGGATATTATGTGCAAAAGTCACATCACCTGAACAATCAACTTTTCAAGGGGGGGGGGGGGGTGGGTGAACTCCAGGATGAGTGCAGATATGTACGTAGGCAAAGTGGTTCCGAATGTCCACTTCTCCTGCAAAAACTGGAACTACTGTATGCGGCACAAACATCCTATCACTACCTCCCCCCTCCCCTTGTAGGATTAGACCCGGCTTTTTATCCGAAATAACGCAGTTTTCATGATTCCAATTTTTAATGGCTTACTTTTCATGTTCTTCGTGTTACGATCAGTGCCTACTAATCTCATTGGAAAATTTCTAACTTCTTCAAAACATTCACGCACGATTTCACCAGCTGATGTCCACGTCACGGCGTATCCAGAATATCACGAGCTCAACGAAACCAACTGCGATGGCAACGTTCCACTTTGACCATCGGAGTGAGCAAATAACTCCATTAATGACATATCCTTATGAAAGAATTAGGATGTCTCCACTTGTTTCCATGGTGTCGTCTGCTGAAGCCTGAATTTGAAAACTCCGGCGCCCATCTCGTTGGGGGAGGGGGGACATTTAAGTGAGTGAGCCACTTGAGCCCTCAGGACTAAATAGGTCGCCATGGCCACTCAAGAAGAGACGTATACGCCTAGATGTACTTCGAACGACGCTGAAACTCAGTCCCTTCTAAATTTTCAATGATTCCCATTTGCAAAGAGTATGAAGGAAAGCAGCGCAACGTGAGTGGTCGGGATTCACAGTGAAAACGTCGTAGGGTCGGTCCCTTATCGTGTTTACTGTTTTCCACTATTCAGGAATACAGCTAATTGGCTTCAATAACCCTGTAAACCTCAGGGAAGGGAAGGACTCTGGCGGAAGGCATGATGAAAGAATTGGGATCCCGTACGTTCCGCCCTTCCTGCGCTTACAAGGGAGGTCGTTCAGGGTGTGCCAAGCTTTTTCAAAATGGTTTCTTGCATGACATTGGGGCACATGTGGGAACCACAGAACCATGGTTCATTTTTCCTGAACGGCCCTCTGAATACCAGAAAAGGGGGTCCTAGTTCGATTCCTCGTGGTGACAAATTTTTGCATTTCGAGTTGACGTTTCAAAATTCGCGCAAAATGGAGTTAGCATGAATAATTAGTACCATATTCATGATTAGGACCGTCAGTAACCCTTACAAATAGACTTTGATTGAAAAAACTGGTGAAAAGTGACACCAAAACGGCCCCACTGTGATGTTACAACTTTCACCAGTTTTTTAATCAAAAGTCTATTTAAGGGTTACTGACGGTCCTAATTATGAATATGGTACTAATTATTCATGCTAACTCCATTGTGCGCGAATTTTGGAAACGTCAACTCGAAATGCAAAAATTTGTCACCACGAGGAATCGAACTAGGGACCCCTTTTCTGGTATTCAGAGGGCCGTTCAGGAAAAATTAACCATGGTTCTGTGGTTCCCGCATGTGCCCCTATATCATGCAAAAACCGTTTTCAAAAAGCTTGGCATCCTTAACGACCTCCCTTGTTAGTCCTAGTGTCACCTAGCATCGGTCCTTGAAATACCCCCACTCCCCCCAAAGAAATGAGCGCAAAAATCCTAAACATTGGCTGATTCAGCATCAAATACGCAGACTACCCTATTGCCTTGACGCTTCATAGACAGTAAAGGAAAACCTTGTAATTTCCTTTTGTGGGTTTTTTTCTTGTCCGCTTATGCAAATAGCGTAACATATCCCGAACTACCCAAGCCTAAAGTTTATTTCTTCTCCGCTAGAGAAAATGTTGAAGGAAGATGCGCTTGCCAAGTTACATCTTCTTCAAAATCCTTTAACATGAGAACAATCAGAAAAAATCCAATATTTCATCTATATCAATGAAAAGTTACGCAGAGAATTGGCTTGGAGCATCACGGGCCGCTTACTTGTGGGTCCCAATGGAACACGCTGCGCTCGATGTCGGCAACTTGCAACTTGCAATCGTTATTTTTCGGCCTTGTTGTTTGCTTCGGATTTCTTATCATTCCGATGTTTGTTTGCGGGCGTTCTTTTGAATTTGAATTTAAATTAGATCTAGTTGGCTGAGTTTTATGTGTTCTATAACCGAGAATGATGTCTCAGGAGATATAGGATGGATTATTTTTGAGGTATTTTTTACACCTTGTATAAGCTGTGTTTTAGTTGCATAAGCATCAATCATTACAAGAATCGGAGCTTTTCTGGTTGGCTATTTGATAGTGATATGAGAACTTTTTCCTTAACTTCTTTTATGTGTGTGTTTACAGTGACTGCTAGTTCAGAGTAAAAATTCCGTCATCTTAAAGTTTTTTTTAGAAATACGCTGACTGTTCCTCCATAGTTGATTGTCATGGAATAATCCTGCTCTTTTTAGTTTATAGCTTGGGTCTGAACCAAGAGTTGCTTTTATGGATTAGAATTCTCATCTTTAACTTATGAAAACTATCATTCCGCGGAAGCCTCGGCAAATAAATTAGTAGAGCTATTTTATAAGAATTCTGAATCAAAAGAATGTGATGTGCAAATACCTCTCCTGCCTGGAAAGGGTTCAGAAAAAGAAAATCTGGTATTGATTGGCGCCGACTTCAGCCTAGGGTTGGCTTCCTTGTTACCGATAGTTTCTCAATCCATCTGTCACCGTTCTATTCCTCTAATTTTTTAACCCGCATATTTGTTGTCATTGTGATGATTTTCTCAGTTACTGGAAGCTCATGAAGGTCCACGCCGTCGTGATTGTTGGTTCTAAAGTCTAGCTTTATTCAAAATTTATATTCTGCATTCATTCTTGGGCACTAATGAAAGATATCCTTTTGATGTTCTCATTGAGCTGGTATCCATGTAAGTACTGGACGTGAGCATTAAGTAGAAGTGCTCCAAAAAAGTGAAGCATTTGTCAGGAACTCTGCAGTGATTACTTTTAAAAGTGATTTTTGGTCGCGCTCAAGGAAGGAACAGCGCGAGTTCCTGTGCGAAGGTTTCGAGTGATCATGGGTATTACATGCGAGCTTCGAATGGTAATTATAACGAACTTTCTAGTCATATTCTTATTCATAATTCATTCTTCTCTTCTTTTGCCGTACACGAATAAAAAGAATACTGCAGAAAGGGCTTCATTTTCGTGTCGAGTAACTTCCTAATGATGTGGCATACAAAGGGGCGGAAGAAGGTTGTGGATGGATTTCTTTGTCAAGGAATCATGTTACTAATACACTGCAGAGACTTTTTGGATAGTTTCCGCCATTGTTTCCGCCCTCCGCCATGCAAGCTTTTTCATCAAACTAATTGTCGACTAAGGCCTTTCGATATGTGTATGAATACCTTCTGAGAAATACCATTGATTTTCGTCCAAGTTATGGTAGATGCCTATAGAGTTTTTATACCGACCGAATTTGGGAAGTAGTGTTAATCTTGCCAGGCGCAACTCCTCCCTCTTAAAGGGTCGAGTAAATTTTAAGATCCTTCTTCCGTAATACCTCTGTCGACAAATTTAACTCATTCCGTATCATCCCAGTTATTTTCTCTTTGTCGATAATCGGAATTATGGTTGTAGCCTCTAGTAAATAGATGACTTCTTGTATAAATGAGTGAAATCTACTCAGGTAGGACTAGGGTATCTTTTCTCCCATAATGGGTGGTATTGCTTGGTTAAGTCAATCAACCAGCTCTTTACATATCTCGCTCTAGGGCTAATAAAGCAAGTCTTTTGTTCATCATTTTTCAAGCATGCTTTTTGGGCAAAAACAAGTGCACACACCTGAATCAATGTGTTCGGAGGATCGGAGGGGCTGTGACGGATAAAAGTATAAAAGTGTGAAATTTTGCTTTGCATATGTCACTAATCTCTCGTCTTCCCTCAGTTAAGCTCACTGCACTTTGTGAGATTGATCGCGTACACTCTCATATGTATTATTCGAATTATCTATTTAAAAGACGAGAATAGTCATAGGTACATTATATATGAGTGGTGTGGTGTGCAGGAGGTGCATACGATTTGACGGCCTTTCTTGCTCCGTATATGGTCATAACGACCTTAGCTTCGCATCGTGATTAGACGTAACCGCTGGTTGTTCAGTGGTAGCGCAATTACGAGCGGCTTCAGACTAGATATATTAGGTTAAAGCCGCATAATACTTGGTAAGGGGCCTTCGTAAGTGATACTTCCGGTGAGTCGCCACGGTCTGTCCACTAGCCTAGCCACAGTGTTTTTATAGCTCAATCAGTTGTGGTCACTTCAAAGTTGCTAGTCGTTATCCATCACTTTTTTGGTCCTTTCGTCAGTTTTTCTCTCCCATTCTGACTGATTGTCTCGCTCGTCGATTCCCGTGTAATTCGCTTAGTTCCTGTTCGTGCGCGATTATAGAGCGGTTCTGTTTTATTTTATCTCCATTTGTATCCCATTTTTATTGAGGATAATGTCGCAGGCAGGCCTCGGCCATTTTTCTCGTTTTGATGTTTCTTTCCAGTTTTCCGTCTTCTAAATGAGAACCATTCATTTTTTTGTTCACAGGCATCTATTCAATAACTCCGTCGCGCACACTGGCAAATATCTAATCTCTAGCACCTCGAAACGACGTGAAGTTTATACAGTGCGTACCAAAAGTATGTGGACACCCTAGAATCGATTCTCAGGAGTCAGCTAAAGGCTTTTTGTGTTATGAAACCTTCACCATTCAACTCCTAGTGGTCGATAACCTACAATGACATTTTCGGCAAAAGATTTCGTTCTAACTTAGCGAACTATTTTTCATGGAAAGTTTTTTCTTTGTATCAAAATTATGTGGACACTTTTTGAAAAACGGCAATATCTTCAAAATCTGAAATCGGTAGGCCTACCAAAGTTTCTAGTAAGTTGAGCCATTCTGTTTGGCATGCTATGAATGGGGTCTGGATACATGTCTTGCAGATCTGTTCCCAACTAGCAAATTTCACCGACGTGTTAGGTCACTTGTGATATTACTCTTTTGTTCAATGACGTAGAGACCGCGAACCACGATACCTCTACGTTTTCAATAAGGATGAAGTCTGAGGAATACGCTAGCCGACTTGCCAATCAAAGCCGTTGCGTTTAGCATTTTTCCAAATGGAATGGTGTCAGGGACCTCCCCTGCAAAACAAGTGATTTGCAACCATGACTTTTCGAAAAAGGTTGTAGCCGGGACTCAAGCACCTCATTATAATCCTAGTCGTCTACCTGACATGTTGGCAAGCCAAACTTCAATGTCCCCTCCTTTTGGAACCACCCCAGACCTTTGATGAACATCTTCCGAATTGTCTCTTCGAGCACATCTGCGGGTCCGACCAAAGTCTCTCCAAAAACCTCAAGACCCACCCGAATAGTAAGGAATAAGCTTCTTTCTGCCAGTCGAGTTGGTCTATGAGAGAAATTTCACAGAAAGTCTTTTATACTAATTTTACCATTTCCACGAAAGCGCTGTCTGTGTGGGTTCAAAGGTATCATGTTGTGATCCTTTTTTTGAGTGGGAATTCCAACCTTGCCAACCTGAACCCGCATTCATATACAAAGCCTTCTTCATCTTCTTTCGTGTCGTGTGCTCAATTGATTGAATGAGACACCGATTGGTCTTTTTTAAGATCGGGAAGATCATTTATGCGTAAAGTTGAGTAGTACGAAAAGAATAATTTGAGAAAATTAAGGCTATTCTTCTCCTGTTTTGAACAAGTAGCGATTGAGAACAACCCTCAGTCAAGGTCGAGAGCTTAGCATCAGGATTTCGGATTTCTCTCCAAACCTACGAGGACGCATGACTGGTTGACGTGCTATTTCGCAATAGGAAGGTTCAGAAGCATGGGGATCCCATTTCTGTGCTCGGTCTTCTTCAGAAAAACGCTTGCCGTGAAGAGGAATGATGCCAGAATAAGTAACGAAAGGAGAAGTAAAAATAGGTTAGGAAATCGATGCAAAAACTTCATCTGCCTCAGGGTGTCCACATAATTTTGATACAAAGAAAAAACTTTCCATGAAAAATAGTTCGCTAAGTTAGAACGAAATCTTTTGCCGAGAATGTCATTGTAGGTTATCGACCACTAGGAGTTGAATGGTGAAGGTTTCATAACACAAAAAGCCTTTAGCTGACTCCTGAGAATCGATTCCTAGGGTGTCCACATACTTTTGGTACGCACTGTAGTAGAACAGGGCAATTCCGTTGTGCTGCTCCACAAAACTGACCTTAGTTGCAATATTTCTTGAGGCAGCTTGCAGCTTTTTTTGCAAATGGCGATATGGATTTGAGATTTTCATCTCATTGTTTTTCTTTTTCTGGAGTTCCTCTGCGTCCCTTTCCTATCCTCACTAACTTCCTTCCTTATTAATGCGTTACTTGTTTCATATGGTCCATTTCCTATTCCATTATATCTATTGCGACGTGTTCGCTAGTAAATGAATCAGCTGAAAATTATATGCTCACCATTATTCAGCATTTGTATGCGTTCCTTTCTTACTGGTGCACGTTCAGTAATCGCAGACTGGTTGTACACGTGGCAAAAAATCTGGAAAATTGGTACTATTGCTTGTATTTTTTGATGCCCTCGGTTCTATGTGGTACTAGTTCTGCATTTACGACAGGCACGTCTGCTCCGGGAACAAAGTGATTTCTCCTACCTCCTTACATCCTCACCACTCAGGGATGTTCGTCTAATATTCTGACGGTAGAGCTCCTGAACGAAGCATGATATCCGGTGAAACTCCAGTTCGGGGGGGGGGGGCACTCCATTGCTATCTTATCCGTAGTACTAGAGAGCAGTTCTTTGGGCTATCGAACACTACGGATAAGATAATAAGTGAACGACATTTCGAGCGTACTTTTGATAAGGACCGGTGGATGTCCTACATTCCACACTACCTGCCCACATCCCATCCACTTTTCTGCACAGGTGATCCACCCTGGAGCTCCTGCACCCTTAGCCCTAGGCGGAGGTGTCCATTCTCCTGGTCCAGGACCGTTTCCTTGGACTGTGGCAGGGGAAAATGAAAGCATCTCAGGGTCTTCCACTTACACCCATACTTAATCAGAAAGTATACTATAAATTGTCGATTACGTTGAGCGCTCTAGAGTATTGGAGAAACACAGAGGCTCCCCCCTCCCGAGCTGGAGTTGCACTGATATCCGTAGCGCTCTGTGGTGTAAACTCTTGATGAAGTTGTTGCCTCTGTGGTGCCAGGCAATACTTCTTACCGAGCTGCTCCAGCAAGTGGGGAGAGTGTAGATTTCTTGAGGCGAGATAAGGACCTAGTTATTACCCCCACCCAAAGGCAGGTCACTTGGCCTTTCATCCCCTAGCTTTTGTGTACGCTTATCGATATGGGAAACTCGTCATTCGAGACTATTTATTAATTCTTATGCTTTTTTTATTTTTTGTTGTTATTACGACATATGTTCTATCCATGAAAAGGATAGAGAGGGGGTGCTGGTCATTCGAGAGCTCGGAAAGAGTTTATCTTGCTTTCATTTCCTTCACATTTCCTTCATCACGCATCAAAATTGTTTGAATTTCAAGTCATACGTGCTTTTCGAAAGTATGGCTCTATGAATTTGTCAGGTACGTTCGTGAACTTTTGTCTTTTTTTTCCACAGCGTGCTCCTGAGAACGGTTTAAGCGGTTCGTGGAGAGTCACTAATCACCGTTTGGACCAAATCATGGGATTATCTTTTTGTACTTTGGCAAATTAAGCTAGACTCCTCAAACATCATCCATCGTTTTCGTTCTTTTCATTTCTCTCCCAAAAAAACCTTCAATAATTATGATATACCCCGAAAAATATACCTTTACATGTGAACCTTTGCATAATTGTATTTCAATGAAAGTGTTCAGGTGGTCCTCTTTTTATAAGCTTTGTTCTATTTTCGCGAAAAACTGAAATTCGATAACAAACGGAACTTTTTACGAGTTGTTACATTGCCGCTTCTTTGCCCCATTTATCGAATCCTTTTGTTTTGTCGTTTTGCTTGAAGCAAGTGAACAAGGCACTTTTTATTGTTCTTTTCAGATCAGCTGAAGCTTTTGTTTTGTACTTGTTGAGTGTTGATCTCTTTCTCGCTGTTCCGCAGTTGAAATCGTTATCTGTAGTACACCAAAATTGTTGGAGGGAAGGACTTAAAGGCCTTGGTTACGGTAATCCGATGTCGATGTACTATGAAAATACTGGAGCTACATGGTGCGGCCAAGAAAAAAAACAACGAAATTGGCCAAAAAACTGAGGAGTGGAACTCTCGTTTTGCCCGTTGATTTTGAGAGCGGTAATTAGTTCCCATTTTGGAGACTACAACTATTAGCTTTAAGCGAAAGTGATGAAAAATAAGGCGCACACGACTAGAAAAAACTCCCCATGCTCTCATTGGTAGCCAGTCTTGAGCTGTTTTTGAGTCCTTCCTGAGCGCCTTATCACGATTCAACCGGATTACTGTGACCGCTGCCTTTGACAGCCACGTTTGTGTGTTTTTCTTGCACTACCTTTGCTCTGTTTGAAAACTTGAAAATACGTTTATGATAGTCAGGAGGGAAGTGAAAGGTAGGAAATGGTTCATTTCTTCTCTATCAAGTATGCACCATTTCTTCCAAACCCTTGGCTAATCAGTAAGAAAGGCCGAAAGGAATATTGGTAAAAGACGTTGTGGCCGTTTGTCGAGTTCGAAGACTAGAATGTGACCCGTCGCTGTTTGTAATGAGAAGCTTCTACTATGCTTTTACGTAAGTAAACATCTGCGCGCCACATGGTTACGTAACCGGGTCTGTTGCGCGGTTACCTAAGCTCTTATGTGGCTCTTGATGACGGCCGTCAGGCTGTCCGTCCTTCCATTCGTCCGTCCGTCCTCGTGTGTTGTGTGGCGATCGATGTGGGTGTGCCGGACCCACATAACAAGGTCATCTCGATCTAATTTCATTCGATTTTACGTAACTCCCTTGGTCTCACCGAGAAACTGATCCCTATCATTTATTTTATCGATTCATTCTGGAGGTTTCAATTTCTATTGTCTACAGTGATTTAGCAAAAGGGCGACGGCGACCTCTACGATTATACGAGTGGAGACATCATAGAGAGGGCTAGCGATTCACTTGGATTTTGCCTCATAGTATCGCTTGGATTTTGTTTTAAATAAGTCATTTTTGATATTTTAAACCTTGAAGCATTTGCAAAAGTGGTGCAATTGTAGTATAACTTGAGATTTTATTTTATGTTTAATTGTTCAATTTTTTATTTTGTTTATTGCACGCAAGGCGCACCAATAACAATTCTGGGAGGGAATTAAATTGTCGATCAGTCGAGATTTTTTTAGAATAGTTTTTCAAACATTGCTTATAGTCTTTTGAGCTTTTATCCTGTTACCTTTTAACGTTTTTGTGCTTTTCCTAATCACTATTTTCGTAGTATGTTTTATACTGTATATAATAAACTAATAATTTTATGAATTATACATTTTGATATATTTTAGATATATTTCACTGCTAGCAAGGAAAAGGCAGAACGATCGTTAGTCTCTGTGGCCGCCCATTACGGGGATGGTCTCCACTTCAGTAGCTAGTTTTACCCATTTCTATTTTCAGACCATTTATTCAGATAAAAAATGATTTTTTGATCTGTTAAGCTTTAATCTGAGCAAGTGATACCATATCTTGTTTTTTCTTTTGTTTTTGTATTGGAATATTCTTAATGTTTTTGATCAGATTCTGCTTCTGGTACACACAAGGTCTCAACCTTTGGCTCGCGATCTAAGATTCAAGTTTGTATTATTTTCACAAAATATTGGTTTCCTATCACTCTTACTCACAACTTTGGTGACCATGCAGCCTGCATTTTGACTGTTGCTTGATATACATATACATGTAATAAGATTTTTTTGGTTTATTCGATAGTCATTCAACAAGTTTCGATGGTCTTATTAATCCTAAAAACATAAAACCTTCAGGGTTCTAAGATGTTACCGCCATACAATTTCCATCTCTAGGGACTGCTTTTCAATGAGGAATATCGGAATTTCTCTCCCCCCTATTCTGCCTCAACTTGGTGTAATTATAGCGTGGTGACAGTAATTATATAGCCATCAATAAAATGGTAACCCTATCGATATACGGTCCTCGTCAGCATACGTATTTTAGCAATACTCGCTATGCTTGTCAGGAAAGTTGGAAAAGTTTCTCGGTCAGTTTTGTTCATTAAGCTTACCCGGATTCTTGGTGGTTTTAGTTGACTAGGGGTATTTCTTTTTGGAGCGTGGAACATGTCGTTTAGTGATGAATATCCGAACAGGTCTTCGCGTCGACTGTCCGGTTTTGTTAATTATTCATGATCTCGTGTGCTTACCCCAGACCGCGCGAGTATCGTGCATCTCATGCACTGTGTTGACGTTCGCGTCGTTGGGTGTCTGTGTGTTTAACTTTGACTCGATTGCTCACTTCGTCCAATGTTTGCCCTCATAATTGTTCTTTATCCGCTCGATCCGAAGACCTGCTAGAGATCTGTTCCCAATAGATCGATCGTTTTAGTTCAGTTCATTTCAGGCTATTCAATCTTTTATTCATGTTTCGCTTGAGAAAGCTCGCAACTACCAATTTGGTGGTTAAAAATTCCATTGCATGACAAAGAAAAAACGACAACTCAAGGAGAATCAACGGAGCCTCAATCCAACGTAATCATATTACTGAACAATAACGTGGTAGAAGGCAAAGCAAGATTAAGACTGAACCATAAGCAAGCCGCGCAATTTAATCCTGTGGCAAGCGGGTCACATCTTGTACAGCGCACCACCCACGGAAAAAGATAGATATGTTCGATTAACTCTGCATTATTCTAGATTAAAATCTTGTCAGTAACCTTTTTCAAGGACATAGAGTATGACCAATTTGGATTCTTCAAAAATTATTGATAGATTATTGGTTGCTCACTGAGCAGATGCCGAAAACTCACGGATATATCACATAACGGCGGTTAAGTTAACCAACAGGTTAGTAAAAAAAAGCCTTGGAACGCCATGCGTGCTTTGGTACGAGTTGTGACTGTTTTATATTGCTCGGTGAGAGAATCGTAAATCGAGATAATATGTATTGATAAACCCCTTGGGCTTGAGGTTCGTATTTTGAACTGATAAGTATAGCGATTTCATGAGCCGTCTGAGCCACTATTCCGCTTGATGAATTAAAAAAGTACTTGTCACCTTATACGAAATATTTCGTCGTTGATTTCTAAATAAAGGCGCATGGTTCACATAAGCGAGCTTTATTGCTTATGGTTGCTAGATTCTTTTCTTTTCTGCTCTGAATTCGTTCTTATTATTTGCATTCTATGCCTTATAATCCTAGAATTTCTATCCCTCTTACCTAGTTATTACCTTCACTGAATACGCTCAACTCTACTTCTTCCATTCCTGATGCGATTTTCACTTTATTTTGCCGCGAAAAAAAAACACTTGAGTGGTCAGTTTTTTCTTCATTTGGAGATCACTCTGACTTTTCTCGTTGTTTAAACGTAAGCTTGTCATTTCTTGTACGAGTTTTTTTTGTATGTAATTACTTCAAACTAGCTATGTGCGAATATTTTGTACGCTGTAATATACTGTATATACATTATACGAAGTTATACGACTGAACTCAATCAAAAGCTTATGTTTATTGCGGTGAACAGGCGTGTTGACGTTGTGATGAAGCGCAGTTTTGATTTTCGGTCGTTGATGTGTTGCACTTTTCTGTTCCGTTTCCGAATTCCGAAACAGACGATAGCTTCTTCCTTTTTCATCTTATTCTTTAGCGTTTGTCCCTCCCAGTGGCTGGGTCCGCTTTCCTGGTATGATGACGTCCTTTACCCCCTTGAGTGCGAGGTAAGCAACCGCCCTTTTGGCCGTTTCTTGCGCGTATGTTGAGTGTTGAGAAGGCGATCCTGGGTCCCCGAACGTCGATGATGATAAGTATCGTCGTAACGGAGGAAAGTGATGAGAAGGTCCCAGCGCTCGCGCCAGAAGTCGGTTTGCTTACTCCAAGACTAAGCCTTGAAGAGAGGACGGACTTGCGCTCTCTCTCGCAGGTCCGTCCTCTCTTCAAGGCTTAGTCCTGAGGTAAGCATCAAATTGAGGCGGTTTTAAGGACCGAGTTGAAGTAGTCCGTCGACCGTCGGGGACCCCATCCCCTCCCCAACATTCAGCATACGGCCCCAGCAGAAACGCTGGTTTGCTTACGTCATTGAGTGCCTGATCGTGGATGGAAGGCCAACTAATTTCAAGTCCTCATGCAGCGTACCAAGCCATCGCTGCTTCGGGCGTCTTCTTGGCCGCTTTCCTGGCACGTTGAAGTCTCTAGACCGATCTTACGGACACTGTCGTCATTTAACAACCATTTAACGAACAAACTATAGCTCCTCCGGAACAGTTTCCTTCATCATCATAAAATATTCAGATACCTTTCTCTCATTTGAGTGGTCACCACAGAATCTCACACCAGCATCTCCTCCATCGACTCTCTTCTACAAGTACCCCGTTCTTGACCCCTAATGTCCTCTGATGAGGATTTCCCACGGTCTGCTGTGCCTTGCAGAAATCGCGGCGATAAGCTCTAGAATCTCATAGAGTTTGTTTTCTTAGGTGCTTTCTGTTAGCAGATTTTTTATTTGTTGAGTTTCCTCATTTTTGCTGTTTGTTTTGAACCATTGTCATTCATTTTTTCAAGCAAAAGAAGCATTTCGAGTCCCGCATGGAACGAAGAGTTTTGCCCGTAACTCAACATCTTGTACAACTGAAGCATTTCGTTCTCTCTTTCAATAAGATCTGGTTTTTCGAAGCTTGATCTCAATCTTCATCTGCCGCCCTTTATTTATCCAGATGAAGCAGAAAGCCGTGTTCGCCAAAACACACTGGCTCGCAGTCCCGTAACTCAACATTCTTGTTACAGTGTTCTAGGTGCCATCTTACTGGAACGGACGTAACCTTTGGCTCTCTAGTGCTTTTTATAGTTATCCCTAAAATGTTCGTGAACATCAAACCTTTGCTTCAATTTTTTTATGAATTTATCAATTAGTGTTCATACCAATTTCTCATCCAAACGTCCTGACTTCTCTAAATAGAAGGCGAATGACTTCTTCTAGAAGTGTGAGCCTTAAAGGCAGTGAACACGTTGGCTGGAGGGCGGGCTTATTTTGATGACGTGGTTGAGCGTGTGGTGAGAGGAGTTGGAAGGTGGTCTTGAGCATTCTTCGGCGCTGCGGGGCTAAGTCCACCAATGACGTTCAATGGCATGATCATACCGCTCCACATCCTTGCCAGTCGTGTTCACTGCCTTCAAGGCGGCTATTAGGCTAGTACATTGTATCGTGACGTTTTTATTTGTACGTTTGAATCCAGTCGGTGCTTTTTTTTCCAAAATGATGCTAGACGAAAGCGGATTTTCTGCGCTTCATTACCGAATTAGGTATTTCATTTGATATTGCTATAATTATGTACGGATACAGTGCTCAGAATCTGGAGGAATCAGTGTTTCTGAAAAATTTTGTTCTTTGGTTTTCGTGAAGACAAAAGCTGTCAAAGCGGAAGCACTTCAGAATCCCTCGTGCTCATCGGATTTCCCTCCAATCGACCCTACCTTTTCGCTTCATTTTGAGCAATTTTACTTCGTACAATTTGATAATAATGAGGACTTCGAAACGAGCTCATTTTTTTCATCCAGACCCATCGATTTCTCGTGCAATGAAAAGGCCCTAAATAATGATAAAGAAAACATCACTGATTAGTGATACGTTTTTGTATGTACAATTTGAGCGTTTGTGCCGAATAGAAGCGCTACGATATTTCGTACTGACCTAATATTAATTTTTAATACGAATAATCTCATTGCTAGCAAAATAGAGCCGAACAGTAGATAAACTTTAGGAAATTAGTGGGAAGATAGCCCTGCTCATTTCCGTTTTTGCCGATCGATTTTAGATTCTTCGTAAAGCCCCAAAGATAACTTGCATCGAAAATTCTACTGGCGAGGTCGTTGAGCGTTCTTAACGACCCTTTCATCCGTTCAAGCGTTTCCAAGCAATGGCTATATATTAGTCAAGATCGGGCTGGAAGTATATTCTATCGCTTTGGAAGCTGATTTGTGTGGAGGAAATAAATTACTGGGGGTAGGGTTTTCTACATACTTTCGTTTTAGCCACCAAGGACAAATGGACATGTTACGAATATTTGTGGGGTGGATTTCCTCGAATAAGGAAACCAAGAGGGTTAGGTACGGGAACTGTTCCCTTGGGTCAGAAAATATTGGATGTTCTTCAGCGAATGAGAGTATGTAATAGTTTTTTTTTCATTATCTGGGCTATGATCAAGTTTACATTGGGCAGGTACACTTCTTGCCGTGCAGCTCGTCCACAGTATCTTCCCAGCGGTTTAGTCTTTAGGGGTGAAAGTCAATATTGAAATCGCTACTGCAGATTGTGTGGCATCGATTGCCAGAAAGAAGTCGGTGTGGTTCGTTACTCATCCACCCGGACAGCCCACCTTATTCCAGCTTTCTGAAATTGAGTTGAGAGCAAGCTTTGATTGTAACTTTCTGTTCGGGCTTAGGGAGGTACATAGCTGACATAGCTGTGGCCTTTCAAAACTCTTTTCGGCGATCGATCGTCGATAGAAAAACGCCGCCCGTTTGTACAACGTCGAAAAGTTGCGCATCATCACATCGGCTTAGTGGGTGTCCATTAAATGATTTGTGGGCGCTGATGTCCAGAGGCTTTGTCCACTCTTCAGCCTTACGACCACTGCCGAGCCAAATCTCCGGCATCCCTCTAACTCTGCAAAATTTGCCGTCAGTGAGGGTTTTGCTATATACATACACATATCATTCGATGACTACTTTGGTTTATTGCCACTATATTTTTGGCCTAATATATGATTCGCCTGTAGAACAGTTTTCTAGGAAGTCATCGTCTATGCCCTAGTATGAAAATGTCCGTTCATCCTCCTTTTTCCCTTTATTATCGTCTCAAAGAGTGAAAAATTCAGGAATTATTCCAGAAGGCTCTCCTTTAAAGGTTAGTGTTATATAAATAGTTGGGGATTGAAAAGTTCGAATCTGGTTGGGTAGATTGCCCGTGTAAGTTTTTTCACCACAACGTTCCGGATTTTCGCAATAAGTGAGCATTCAGAATCAAGTTTTTTATGTTCATGGCTTTAGTGTCATCATTTTCTTAAGGTTTTCTACCTTTTTTGTTGGCCGTCCTTACGTCTGAGTAATTCTAAATGAATCTACAACGAACCTGTCGTGAATGTCGTATCCTGGGTAACGTCAGATGAGCAATGGGATGGTTTTCAATGCAGTTCCCGTCTTTCTCTCTGGCGATTCATTTTCTCTGGGGTTCTCTATGAGAAGCTCGTCTAAGCTTTCCGGCAGTATTGTTTTTCTTGAACTCATCTTTCATCAGAGGTGGCTTTCGAAACGATCCCAGTGCTTCTCTAATGCTTTCTTCTGGAACAGTAGCCAAAAGGGATTCTGAATAAATAAGTATAGGACGTCTAAGTGAAATATCGAGGTGGAGACGAGTAGATATACCAAGGTGTGCACATGCGTATGTGAATCGGTAGTGAGTTCGAGAAATAAACTTCTTCAACCTCATCTCAAGTGAGGAAGATCCTATTTTAAGCGTGTCGGACAGCTTTAACAAAGGAGGGTCAAGGGATGGGACGGCAATGTACTCGTCTCTGTAAATTTAGCGTTTCTGTGCTTAACGTAGTCGTCTTTACAGTGCCAGGTCATGTAAGGT
>MU896133.1:0-14976 GCA_036418205.1 Ostertagia ostertagi | reverse complement strand
TGGTCTGTCCTCACGCAGGGTGAATAACGGTCGAGGAAATCCTCGACAGGGGGTCGTATTTGCTCCGATGAGAGTTGGGAGGGGGTCGTAATCAAAAGGGTCATCAACGGACACAACGGTGCTGCTGCCACTTATTTGCTGTCATCATTACTTTCACAAGTGTTGTAGTTAGCCTAATGCAAATAATATCTCACACCTGTCTGAATTAAAATTAAAATTCAAATGGAAAGTGTGTGTTTGGTTTGGTTCGTAGTGATCAGTGTGACATAGAAGCAATACAGCGTCGGCGAACGATCGTAGGGAAGGGCAGCGATTATCTACTCTAGAATGACGTTAATGCTTCGAAAACTTAATGGAGGAACAGCATCTTGTTAGAAAGTTCAAAACAGGCAGATTCGCAGCCTTCTTGGCATCATCAGATCCTGCAACCGCAAGCGTGTCATTCATCAGAACGGGTTGGAAAGGAAGCGATTTCAATAAAGGAATAATCAGACATCACTATGACAAGAGTCATCCTAATTAGTTAATACTGGAAATATCTTTTGGTGTGCTTAAGAAGTCGTCACTAAGACAAAACACCTTCCCAATGACTCCGAGTGGGGTCACTGCATGGCGCATACAAGAACGGAATGGATCCGCGCCAAGTGCATCATTTTCAATTTACTCCATCAAACTGACGTGTATAGAAGTATTTTGAAGGTGTTCAAAGAAGTTCCCTACTACGGCGAGGGAGTAATAGAGTTTTCGAGTGGCTTCGAAAATTTCCTTGACATTTCCTCGACGCAGATTTCTCGCGAACTAGAAAGCGTTCGAAACAAATGGAGCACCTGTTAGAAAGCGTGAATCTTCTACTTTACAACGCTTTCGTCGGATTTTCAAAGCATTGCCAATGAAGACAGCTACTGTCTTCCAAAGAGTGGGAACTCGCATGTGAATTTTTTCCTCGACAATTCCTCGACGTCTCCCACTCTCGAGAATAGGCGTGCTTAGAAAAACGCTCAGCACAATTTAGAAACTAGAAGTCTTGTGCATTCAAAAGCTGCCTTCACTTTTTGAAATGGTTATCAATGAAGAAAGTTATAGTCCTTTGAATAGGGGGTACATTTGACGATTTTTCCAACTAGCGCGCTCTAGGCACAGCGCGCGACGCGATCGCGGGTAGTTAGCGCCGCTATACTGGAGCGCGAGACTGTTCAACTGTGTAGGGGCAGTACCTCCTTCAATGTTCTACTTTCCGGCCAATGTGGCAAAGGTTAAATGTCTTTAAAGGAAAGAAGGAGAACCTAATCTGAGCAGAATTGAATCTAGCATTTGGATCAAGCCGCATTTGCGTGGCAGTGGCGCTGCGTCCCTCTCGCACATCTGAAACTAGCATTTTTTGATATGAAACCGGATGTGCAGAGGACAAAAAGGGGTCGTATCAGAGTCCATGTTTTGGAGGGGTCGTAAAGAGGCGGTTATTTCCTCGACACGATTTTCACCCTGGCTGTCCCCCCCACCCTAGCATCCTATGCGCTAAAAAGTGGCATCATAGTTGCTCAAAGCGCTGCTTCTTGACGTTCGAAATAAGCGTGCTAAAACCGATTTCGCTGGAGATTGTCAACCGGGGTCAACCGTTTGTTGGGCCAATTTGAAAAACTTTCGTTCCTTTTCAAAGGGCTTCGACATGAGCCTCCGTACCATCATCAGCCTTGAAGAAGGTCCACAAAAGCGCACCTTACCATCCACTACTACCGTCCTCCCTTCCCCACCACAAATCCTGTTTCTACAATATTTGATGGCATCGACTTACCACAACTCGCGGATTCTTTGTTTTTCAAACCGCCGTCGGGCAGGGGTAAATATGTCCAAAGGACCGGCAAATGCTCTAATTCCGCCGAAGTCGTTCGAAACTCCGTCAGAAACACCTTCCCCAGCATATAACCTCACCGACTCCCACTTGAGACGTCTCTCGGAAAAAGAACACTCGTGAAGAGAAAAACTAACCCGACAAGCCCACTGTCATGGTTAGCTTGAATGTAAATTGTCTTGCATTTATTTTTGAGCTCACGCTCTTCCATTCATAAATACCAAGAAATGGTGCCTGATGCCCCATTCAACGGAATGAACATCTCTGTGTGCTCCAGCTACGTGTACCTAGGTCGCGAAATCGAGATTATAAACGACTAAGCACGCGATTGAGGCCGGGAGATGCGGCATGGGCAACGTATATTATGATGCAATCGAAGGACCGATTGACCGAATAAATACTATCCTACTTTACCGTCCATTTCTTCGAACTCTGCAGTCCTGCCTTAACCAGGGATTGGACTCTCACGCAGGCAGGACGATCATGCGTCCCGCGCAGTCGGTGAGGAGTATTCTTGAGTTGCCCTATCATTCGGCAAGCGCCGAAGTAGAATATTCCTGGGTCTGAACTTCACGTTTTTAGATGGGGACGTGCCGCTTCGGCCAGAAAGCTCAGAAGAGATGCAGTGGGTCGACACGTCCACGCCGTGTTGGAACAGTCAATTTTTGTGATATCGATGGCACCAGAACACACGAAAGTTGTGAACCTATAGTCTTAAGGGCTTCGACTTCATCCAGCTTAGTTTCGTGTCCCTCGAGCGGAGAGGTTCCAATAGGCTACTTTTGCACGCGACATAGCCGAAAAGAATGTTTGCTGGAACTGAAAATGTTACTGGGAAGCATCGATAGGGCACCACGATCGGTGAATTACCGAGATTTTTTGAGGAGAAGCGCTATTTGGGGCCTTAATCGCAAACATTAAATTGAAAATTACCCACGCACACTAAACTCTCTTCCTTCGTTTGAAGCTCAGTCCCGATTTCTAGAAGAAGGAGTGACGCGGTTTTCAAATGCCTGCCACCACTATGCCCCGTATCTTGCGATAGCGCCAGCTACTTTTTTTGCTCACATGTCAGCTCAACTCTGAAACAAATGTGTTTGGAATATCAAAATATGCGTGTTGAAGTGTAATTACTGGTTTTCCAATTTCATCAGAACTAAGCAGCAAATTCAAAAAGACGTGGGCCAAAATACGCAGCAGATGACTTCGCATCAACCTAACACATAGTCAGAACTGGTGCTATATATAGCGCTTGTTCTTGCAAAGGTCTAGGAAGCAGCAATCATTTCAAAAGTCCATGTTCACAAGAGAAGCAGTGGCCAAAATAAGCAGCAGATAACGGTCCCATATGAAAACACCGAGATCTCTCCACAAATGACGAATCCTTTCCAAATGAATTTTGAAAAACGCTAAATTCATTGCTAAGGCTGTCAGCCCCTTCCAAATGGTTTCCTAAGGCTTTTTCCCGATTCGTTAGGCTCTTTGGGCAAATGCCTTCAGGCTCCTACGGCCGTCTTAAAGCAGTTTTTTTTTGAATGGCTGCTCAACGAGCACGTTTGTGAGACATCTGGAAATAGTTCACATAGAAATGAAAAGATTTCTCTTGAAAGCATTAGTGTGCAAAACAGTCATATTTTTAAGAGACAGAGGAAAATAGAGGAATGCTACTGAATAGACTGAACGGATGTGAGGATAAACGGACTCATTCAGTGAAGCGGATGCTGATGAGAAAAGCCTTTCGCATTCATGCGGAGGAATTAGCCCGATCTATGATCACGAGTGCATCAGTAGTACTTTTTCATGCTAAGGAAAGAATCAATCAAGCACAGGGTAACGAAAAGGGGAACACCGGTTTTGAGCCCAAAGCCGCTTCCCAACGTGAACCGAATCAAAGGGTTGGATAGAAGGCCTGGCAGACCAAAAGGCTAAAAGGCTGAATCGTGATTCATTCGCTGGACCACACAGCAAGCGGCATCACTTACCACCGTCTCCCCTTCAAGGAAACTTCTAACATAGCAGAATTAAGACTGAAAGTCGATAATGATGAAATACAGTACCTTCAATAACTTTTCTAAAAGTAATCTCTCTGACATTGTTAAAGAAGGCCGCGACGAGGCAGTTTGCGCGTCTTGGGTGCGGATCTTTTTGTTACTAGCGTAATTTTAGGATGTTCTTTTTCTACATGGAAAACTAAACCTTGGACCAGCTCGTCGAGTTCTACAAGCATGCATCTCAAATTTCAGAAAATTTTCAATCTCACAGCGCCTAAGGCAACTCAGACTTGGAGGGCATGACTCGATACACATAACTATAACCAAGACGCTTCCATTGAAAGAATTCAGCAGATTTTTGTTGATCCTTGTTTATATTCTGAAACAAAAGCGGAAGCGGGACAAATGGAGTCTTTCTCTAGGTGGCTACAATCCTTTAATACTAGTGTACCCTATTTGATCAACCTCGTCAATCCCATTTTTGAACGAATTTCGAAATCCATTTCTGAAGTGGAAAATAGCGAAAACTGAAAGTGTAGAAAACCGTTGCTAGCAGAAATGAAAATCAAGTGGGCGAAATGATGGAGCATCGACATGTGATGACAACCAGCAATTTCGCTTATTACTAGGTAAGATATTGAACACGAGTTTCGACACCCTTGGAAATCATCGATTTGCAGGCGAGATTCTTCTGAGCGACCAAGGATTTTCAGTTGGGAGCAGCATGTATATTAAGCAATAAATAGTTGTCATGGAAAAAGCTGCGACCCTACCGAGAAATCCAGTATAGTTGAGGGAAAACGTAGTAGAAGCAAGCGCCCAGGATGTTTCGGCCCCATTGAGGACGCGAAGACTGTACGAATGGGATAAAGATAAAAGGATAAAGCATTTGCCGTTGATCAATCCCTTTTTGGGATGCGGCACGCATTCTACTTCCATTTGTACATTCGTAGTGGCGTTTGAATGCGATGTGGCCTATACAATGACTTGCGGGGGCCAGCCGATGTCAAGTCAGTGTTTTTATCCTCCCAGACAAGTCTGGTACCAATTAACCGACCCCGGAGGGATGGAAGGCTTGGTTGGCCCGGGCGACTCACGACCCAGGATTTGATCCCCGGACCGCTCGCGTGGTGAGCGCGCCACTTGTCACTGCACCACTTCGCCCTCTATGACGGAGGTAGGTAGAGATAAAATTAGGAATGAAAAATAGAAGAATTAAAGGGCAGTAACAGGACGGCTCCGTCGAGCTCTTGAGCCAGTGTGCCATGCCAGTTCCAAAGCTTTCCTTCAGGCGTTCCTCGAACGAGGAATATTATAATAATAAAATAAATGAGAGTGATGCAGGGCCATGCCAGCCCTAATTTGATTTTTTCCAAGTATAATGCTCGCGCTAGAACTCCGCCGAGCCTAACACATCGAATCCTGAAATATTGAGAGCTCAGACTGCGTCCCAATTTGGCGTAAAACAACAATGAAATTGAAAGTTTCACTGGTTGAATAAACTGAATTTTAGCATTTTGCGATAATTTCCTATCCGCTCAAAATTCTTGTGTCCTGGACTTTTTCTACCATTCTTGTGGTGTTTTTAAGGAGCGAAGAGGTCGTATAGTCTCCGTTGGCGCTTTTACCCTCAATCAGAGAGTTCTAGAAGTCTGTAGGATCAACCGAAGAGAGGAAAAGTGTAATTTTCCATGTAGGGTACCATTAAGCTAAAAGTAAATACAAAGGCAATAAAACGAGGGGGTGCTTGACATCCTGGAATACGATAGCGGGGAATTAGAATCGCTTTATATCCTTCTTCTTGAATCCGTTATCATGCAGCGGGTCGCCGTTTTCTTTCACGGAATGTTGATAGGTTGTCTAGAGGGCTCCGCTTCATGTAGTGATTTCGTATCAATCGTTCGCTCCAGTATGAAATGCCTTACATATATGGTGTCGCGGGTTTTAAGGGCATTTCATTACGCAGTGGGATGCTGGTTTCATCAGCACGTAACGCGGAGGGCTAGCATCCATGCCGGACGACGACTAAGATATGAAAAAAATGCTTGGGAGGCTCATAGCCTTCACGATTTGAAGGGATCTTCCTCATGCTAAAGAGTCCCTTTCGGACAACTATTCATTCACCTGACAATGTTCTTTGCGGTTACAAATCAAAACCAGAACGACACAACGAGCGCGAACGCCTGCGCGCACGGGCAGTGACAGGAGTCGCAACAGTTCTCAGAGACCGGCATTATGTCGTAAAGAAAAGCGGCAAGCACCTCGGCGTTGCATAGCACAATGAGCCAGATGGTATGTAAGCGGGACTCGGCTCTGCCATCGCTGTCCCGGCGAATTTTGAACCATAGACATGGTTCAGCAGATCTGGCCATCCACTTACGGAAGGGATTAGCTTCAAATAAAATTAAGCATCTGACGTGATTGTGCCCTCAAATTGAAGGGGTCCGCGGTTTAGGCAACTTATTCCGTTGAAATCACACACCCTCAGCTGCCGTGGCGCAAATGGAAGCAGGTCTCGTCACCGCGGCGCGAGAGTTTACGAAATGCTCTACCTTCAAGAGAGTTCGCTTCAGACTTCACATGGCTTAGGTTTGGTGCCGCTTTCGTTTCTTGTCCAAGAATTCGTAATAAATTGGCCAGGAGTAAGAATTGTCGTTTGACACTGCCCCGTTTTGATGTCATAGCAAAGATGGGGCTCGCAAAAGTAATTTACTACGTTTCATGGATACCAGTCATCTTTTCAACATAGAGGGTTAATATTAGGTTGGCTTCATAAATAGTTGTCGCGTTTTCAACAAAAAATTTTGATCTAAATCCCCATGCTTTTACAGAGAGTTATATACCATTCAAAAGAGAATTGTCTGCTCTACAAAATATCGTGTTCTTCTTCCATCTATGTTCAATGGTTTTCAAATTTGAGGCATGCGAAATGGGAGGTCCCGCCGACAAAAATTGACCAAACCGACAACTAGCTCTAACTTTATGTTCCCTTCGGAGAAATCAATCAATGATGTACCCTCTACTTATGCATGACCTCTTCTAAACATTACACTATTAGGTTTCCCAACAAGTCGCATCATTCCATTTCCAGACCCGGTTTTTCAACCAGAACTCGACGGTTGAGCACCATTACCTGAGATCGAGGTCGAAATTTTTTTACAGCCGAGACATTGAAAAACTAGTAGAATTTCAAGAACAAGTCATGACTAAGTTAGGAATGTACGCCTGGTTGATTTTCTCATCTTCTCAAGGATAATTTTTTCAAAGAAATGCGGTCACTTTCGTGGACAAAGCACCTTACTCCTAAACACCTAAAATTCGAGCTAATTCCTAACAAACATCAAAACAAAACAAATGAGCGAATAGAGCAGAAGAAGTGCTCACAAAAGATAACCAGTTGATATAAAACAATAGCGTTTCAGAGGAAGAATTTCAATTTGAAAATTGCCATGACTTATCGGTCGGCCAATTCGAAAAGAAACAGGGCAAACCTTTTTCGGCAACCTAAGGGTGGAATGTTCAGAAGAGGTCATGAGTAAGTAGAGGGTACATCATTGATTGATTTCTCCCCAGGGAAAATAAAGTTAGAGCTAGTTGTCGGTTTGGTCAATTTTTGTCGGCGGGACCTCCCATTTCGCAGGCCTAAAATTTGAAAACCATGGAACATAGATGGAAGAAGAACACGCATTTTGTAGAGCAGACAATTCTCTTTCGAATGGTATATGACTCGATGTAAAAGCATGGGGATTTAGATGAAAATTTTGGTTGAAAAAAGCGACACTATTTATGAGACAACCTAATAAAGAAAACGCTTATTGCAACATACTTATTTGGCCGCCTTCAACTCCTACTGGAAAGTGGCCGCATATGACATCGCTTTAGCCTTGATAGTGGCTGATAAGAGCACCCGATCTGGATTTTTGCACAAATCTGGGTTTTGTCCTTCCAGGCGAATCCCACTAGTGATTCAAAGCAGAAGGAATGACTTTTATGTTGTTCGGGTAGCCTAGACCTGGGACTTGACACAGTGCCACAAATGCTGGTAAGTGCGTGGCCACGGTGCCAGTTTTATAGTCGAATCTTAGCCAAAAATCTAGCAAGGAATCGCGTGGTCAGTTTTCCCCGGAAGCTTGAATTTGTGAATAAGGTAAGACATTCAGTATTCGACATGTGTGCCATGGACCCTTCTTCGGTCAGTAAGGGCTAACATAGGCTCAGTTTCTATACATAGCAGGAAGGCGAACAAAACCTTTAGAACCTGAGGACGGCAATAGAGGACGATCGTAGGGAATTCTTTCCGAACTGGACGAGCAACGGTGGGATCGCTATCGTGTGTGGGAGAGGGGTGTTGTAGGGGCAGTGAGTTGAAACGCGTAAGGTGGTTTTTGTTAAAGAAGGAATAAGCCTCGACGGTGTGGAAAACTCCTTTCGTTATCCATTTTCGTTTTCCCGGAGTTAGAGGCGTAGTCCTGGACGATGCCCCTGTATATTGCGATAGCACCCCGATTTGCAAGTAAGAAATGAGGAGTCATTCGGAGGCGGTTAGTCCTTTAAACGAATTGTGATCGCTCTTTCCGCGCTTAGATCACCCAATGACACCATGAAAAGACAGATGTGATCGGCGTTTATGTTTACGGTGGTCAATATGGCCCAGAATTCCGTGGATATCAGGACCATCTGAGCCCAACATCGAGCTCAAACAACAATTTTTGCTATATCAAATTTCATCGCTAGGTAGCATTTGCAAAAAGCTCTATCATCTAGTTCAAAGTTCGGGCCCTATGACTATTACGGGCGCATGCTCTAGCGTCTAAAGCCTAAGAGGGAGCAGAAATCCCGGGGCGAATGAAAATGAATGGAGAAGGAAAGGAGAAAAATGATTTGCCATCACAATGCCCCCGTATCTTGCGACAGCGCCTCAAATTCTTCTCCTCATAGTCCCTCTATGCATCGCTAATTCATTCCATATTTTCTAGGAATTCATCAAAGAGGGAATGAGCATGCTCCCGCATCCACAGCCTGAACACTGCATAGAAAGGGCAAAACAACCACAATCTTCGTCTCTCATCATCCATCATGTCCGTAATGCACTACAGCCATTGAAGTATAGTGTTTTTGTAGAGAGTAGATGAAACGTTATTGACACGAGTGCATTTCTCCCTGAAAGGTTCTCATCTTTTGCATTTCTCATGCTTCAAGATATTTGTCAGTCCGGCTTATTGTCAGAAAAGGGATTGATGACCAGGCATGATCAAGTTGTTTATACGAGGGGGCGGGGAGCGCCGAAAATGAAAAAGACATTTTGTCTATGCCGGACTTCGGCCCTTTTTTCTTCGCAGAGATTGCCATCGTTGACGGGAGTTGTCACCGTCGTCAGGCTCGAGGAGGTCTACCGTAAGAGCTTCAGCCTGAAGCTCTTACGCAATTTCGTGAATCGATTTAATGTTGGATAGTTTTCTAGAGGCATTAGCTACCACTGTGCAAATCCCCTCGGAAACTAGCTTTCCAGTAAGGGTCGTTATGGTACACGATCCTTCGAAGACCCCATTGAGCTCGACCAGTGCACATGTTTCCAGGGCAAATTCTTCTGATGCCGTCCACGTAGGTGGCCACCATGAAGATTTTCTTGTAGAATGGAATGCGCTCTTTAATAATAAGTTGGACCATTCGAATCGCAAAGTGTGCTTAAAGGACGAATTCACGATGAAAAAGCAACCCATTTCAAATTAACCTAGGGATGGTGAGTGGTACACGAAAGAAGGAAGAACCATGAGAAACGGCCCAGAACCCGAGAAATGGTACCCCTTCCTTGCCCGTTGATTCGAGCATTGATGCGACTCTCATCGCTGTGCCCTCTTCAACACTACGCTCTCTCAGCTATCTAATCACTCGCCACGTATTGAACTACGGCGAGTGATCAGATGATCGGTGGGCGGAGATCGCCGGACCCGCCAGCTTTGAGGCATGATAGGTCGCCGAGGTCAAATTTTTCCATGCGAATTGCGCGTCAGTTCGCACCCTCAGGAGGTCCGTGGGTCCCTCAACTAGGTCAGTTTCCCTTTCTTCGACCTTCATTCTAATCGTGAATTCCTCCTTTAAATATCAACAAGTGGAGACAAAATGTCTTTTTTTACGGACCCACCTGTGGCGCACTCGCACTTGACTGCGAGTAGGAATCGTTGAAGATTACAATGGCAAGCAAGCGTACGCCGCGCTTGTTCAAGCCTGCGCTTACTCTACTGCTTCACCTCTTTCTTTCTTTTTTGAAACCGATAAGCACTAGAAGGGATAAAGCACTTGCCCGGTGAATCGAATCCCACTTTGGGCTGGGACACGCATTCTATTTCCATTTGTGCATTCGTGGCACTTAAATGCGATTTAGCTCAATAACTTGGAGGGGCCAGGCGATGTACAAGTCAGTGTTTTTATCCTCTTGGAGGCTTGGCCGGCGAGACGACGCAGGAACCAGCAGTCGATCCCCGGATGGCGGCCGGTGAGCGCGGCGGGGTGGGGTAAGCAGGCCTACGTGCCACTCCACTGCTGCACAAAGCGATTGACGAGTCCACACAACAATTACAATTAGTTTGCGCGAATATGTGAACATACCTATTCTGCTATCTGATCTCAAGGACCACACAATCACTGCCATGCTTTTCCTACCTGATTCCCTTACTTACCTCCCTTACAGATGAGCACAAAGGTAGAATGCATAGCTTCCGTTCGAGGACAAAGGCGCAACGGAAACCAGACTACTCTTTAGCCTGACATCATTCAACAAAAGCATTTCGGTACGATGAACTGTCGCAGTACCTAAGCATGACGAGAATTTTGACACTTCGTTATCAATTATCACTATTAACAACATGAATTGGTATACAAGATTCATCGCTTCAAGTTATAGGCTATTTTAGCATAATAGTGTAACGTGATTCGCACTATCGCGTGTACCCTCCCGTTTCAGCGAATACGAGCACTGTCTTAAAATGTTAAACGTTGCCGTCTCAACAATTGTATACGGCGAAGTTGAGGAGAACAGGGGTAAGGAAGGCAGTGTAGACGCAACAGATCTCCAATATCACCTAATGATTACTCTAATGTTTCATAGCAAGATAAGGCGACAGCTTCATGGAGTGTAAAAGCGAAGCGAGATGGTGCACCTTCCCCAGCCAGGGTCGGTCCTATCAGGTTACGAAAATTTGGGAAAATTAACCCATTGTTACCCTATTACTTCTCGCCAGCTACATCACCCACGAAATCTTAGTTCGTCACCCCTCAATCCCACATATCGAGCTACACCTCAAAGGCGGCGTAACGAAACCCCCCTCTCAGAACTCAACAGGTATCAACGCCCGTTGTTACTCCGTACAACCGTAGATTGAACCCTGCCCCCGCCTCTTACAAAGTGACGACCCGCAACACCCTACCCGACCTTCCATCGGCGATGAGCCTCACATAAACCAGCAGTACAAGATTTGTTGCACTCACATCGGCTTTCTGTATGGTAGTGTAGGCGACTCGACATGAATACTCGCGCACCAGCGACAATCGTGGAGTTTCCATTCGTCCCGAATTATTTCGAAGCAGATTTTGATTTCGACGACGAGATGCGAAAGCCTGCAATTAAGTCGTAAATTAGTTTGTATTTATTGTTACAATGTTATAAGAAATATCAAGACGAGTACATAAAATATTACAATAAAGGGGCTTTAGAATGCTGAAGTAGTTCGTGTATTTCGGCAATTTTTGTTCATTTTTTCTCATCGAGAGCAACCAGTCTACTGAGAAAATTGTGTGATTATGAACGTGAATGCGGAATGTTCCAAATCCGTAAATGAGGCAATGTCGCAAAGTAAAATTAGAACCTCAGAAGTTTAGAAATTAGAAAATTAGAAAACAAGAAACCGGAGAACCCAAGCTAAGCAGTACTCGTCCGTGTGACGGTTTGGTGCACCATGTGTATCACACGATCGACGGTGGAGCTCTTTTATTTTTCTTTGTTCAGAATGCTCAAGAGTGTTTTCTGGAACGGTTCTCGCGCTATTAAATTTTGTCCTGTAAAATGCGCTCAAATTTCAGCGGTGATTTAGCCACTTAACTTAGGTGGGGACAGCCAAATGGATAAACGCGTGGGCCCTTCGATCACTGCCAAAACCATGCCTTAAAGCGCAAAACAATTTTGCTCAATTACCAGGATCAAGCACTCGTTGACAAGACAACTGATGAAGGTTCTAGTCAGAAGAACCATGACTGAAAGCGGAAGACCGCAGAAGATGCCTTTTACGGGGCATTTCAGTGAGTCTAACAAGAACAGCGGACGCCACAACGATGCAGTATTAACGCTAAGAAGGAAAAGAAGGGGAAGACTATGTGGAATCAGAGCATTGACTTTTTGTGATTCACCTACAATGTATTATTTGAACGGAATCATTTCAACAACGTTAAGAGCGTGGAAACTGATAGGACGTGCAGTTGCAGAATTTCGGTGGAACCCAAACGGGAGGTAAAATAGCAGTGAAAAGCGAAATTCAATAACTCCTTTTGCAGTAGTTGACAAAGAAGCATTTTTGGCTCTCCATCAACTCTACTCAGTGACGAGCAAAATCGGTTGATGGAGTCGCAGTGATTCGTCTGAGTTGCGGCGAAACGAACCAACTGTTACATATTTAAATATGTTTTGGAATATTCATTCTGTTGTTTTGTTATTGACAGCTCCAGCGAAAAAAAGTGTTCACGTAGACAGAGCTCAGCGTTTTCTTATAATACTTTTTTATCTACAGATCGATGACAATAAAAACAAAATAAATAAACAACCACCTTGTAAGGTTCATAAAAACCCTGCTGTGCAGTACGTCATTGATAATTGTGTTAGGGAATGGTCCACAGAACGAAAACAAAAACCTGGTTAGAGGGAGAGCGTTGCAGTTGTCCTTCCTCAGGTCAGGTCACTTAAAATTGAGACACCACTCATTTGCTCGAAGCAAGCTTCAGGACTAAACCTAGGCCGATCATAGGTTCAAGCATAAGCCAATGTGTAAGCATAAGCCTAAGCCTGAGCCCTAACCCCAAAATATAAGCCCTCACGCTTCAACGGTCGCGTAGCTCTGGTGGTCTGACCTATAGGTGTTGAGAACCTGAAAGTATTCCATAGAAGATGCACATGTCCGCAAAAAAGAGTGAATGATGAGCTGGTGAAGAATACATATTCGAGAACGCAGCGAAAGAGAAGGCGCAAACACCCAGCTACGTGAACCATCTAATCAGCGATAAATGGTGGAGCGCACTAAACCATAGTAAAAAAGGCTCTATAGTTGTCGAAGGGTACTTTCTAGACGCGAAAATGGCACACCTACCCACCGGCAGCATTGATTCACCTGAACCCAGTGTGGGTGTGGCTTTGAAGCAGGTGGCAGAAATATGAGCTCCGACTCCATCAGAAACGTCGGCAAACCCAAGGGACGAATTTAAATAACAGACTTTACCACATGGAAACCGCTGCGCATTGCGTTGGGATTGCTGCCCTCTGAGATTTATCATCTGAAGTAGGTATTTCACGGAGTGAGTCAAGAGATCCAAATTATAGGACGTACATTTTGTGACTAGATGGCTAGCCTATCGTAGCACTTTCGGGTAACTTTAATATAGTTAGTGTGCGATTGCAGTAGATTTTGAGGTTGGGTTTAGAAAAGAAAGACAAACTGAAAAACAATGGAACCATCCATTTGTGTGATTTTGTACTACTTCAAATTCAGATTTTAAACGATAATGGAGAAAAATTCAGCAGAGAAAGGAAGAAAAATTATCTAGGACATCGTTTTCCGGAGAGACGGATGCTATTTAGTGGTCAGTGTTCCATTCTGTAATACTAAATGTACTGTATAGGTTGGACGCCCCACCCATCGCCGCAAAGGTTGTGTGACATGACATGACACATTCTAGACCTCCTGACCCACACCTGAAGTAAATCATCCCAAAAAGTATTCCCAGGCGCTATCACGAGTTACGGGAGTGGCAAAATGGTCAGAAAGTAAACTATGTTCTTTGTTGAAAATGGGACTCAGCCTTAGGCATGAGGAGTGACTCAAAGTGCGTGAGCCATTTCCAATTCTCCCCGGAAGTCCAGCCCCTCTTAGGCTCAGTCCTGAAGTATGCCCCTCTATATTGCGATAGCGCCGGGGCGCGAGTAGCATCGCAGAAGACAGAGTTTAGGTTAGAGAAAAATCTTTTTGCGAAAACTCGTTCCCATAGACGTCCTTTGGACTGGTCGACATGGCTTGATGGAGGGTAGGGCTCATATTACTTACTGCCACGTGCTTTGCTGAGCAATAAAATTTTCGCCTGCCTGACCAAAGGTGCATTTGCGCATGGAGCGAATGTACTCTTTTCTTCACCATAACGTCTGCGCCTTCAATCATACAAGCACCGTTAGCGATCAACGGAATACTCGGATACTCTGCGTACGGCTACTAAAGAAGGTCCAAATGTTCCTCAAAAGGCGATTACGTGAAGGAGGAGTACATCGTGAACTACGCGCCACATAAAGAAGTAGCTTGGCTGCAAGATGAAGCAGCATGCGGCGCTTTCACCACGAATGATGCGCTGGTTGCTGAGCAGTACCTGAAAAGCGCTCCGCCCCAAAAGCGTTCCACCCACTAGTTTAGTTGGTGTTGGACGAGCTGTGTTGCCAGCAGCGGCACACTGAGCAACTCGTATGAATGGATGCACATGGTGCCACCAAAGGCGTGGCGGTAAACTCGTCGCATAGTCCAACATCCTTAGTGCGGTTCCTCTCACGTAGCGAAATAGCCACGCAATGAGACCTGGTTTGCGAATTTTAGACGATTTTCACTGCTTATTTCAGCCATTTGTGTATCATTGTTCATATTTATTATTGTTCGTCCATTATTTCTTCCCATTTTGAGATGAAAAAAGAGATATAAAAACACACGTGTAATAAGAATGACGTATTAAAACTCAAAAAATTGTTATTCTATGTCTTTTAGTGTTTTTCAAGCTTCAATTTTGAGGAGCATTCATGGACACCTCAAGAAAGAAAGCTTGCAGTTATTTTCATTTTTTCCCCAAAAGAAAAAGGAAATGCACCGCAAAACTGTCTGTGCCAACCCTTTTGACCGTTAT
>MU896131.1:0-16135 GCA_036418205.1 Ostertagia ostertagi | reverse complement strand
ACAGACGATTAGAGAACGGGTGAATGCCGTACGAACTAAGTCCCGGAGAGGAGAGGGACACACGAGAGAACGCAGAGGCGGTTTGAAGGGCTGAGTTCAACTATTCCGTCAACCTTCCTTCCAGCGGGCCAAATATGACCCCTGCCAACCTGTCGAGGATTCTTCAACGCACGCTTGATCCTGGTGCCTGGCGAGCGAAGAGTATGTCCCTAATGGTCTAGCAGGGCACATTCTTTTACACGGGAATACCTCCGCAGGGTATGGGCAAATCTCGATAATGGCGTAAGTCGCGCGCGCGGACAGCCGCGGCGACTTGGTTCCTGCGCGACACCGCAGTCACGATCTCGTGACCCAACACGTCACGTCCAGCGCAGATTATTAGATATCTGATCCTGTGAACTACGACACCAGCTTCGAAAAAAAAACACTATCAACCACAGATAAGGAATTCATCAAAACAACTCAACACTAATGCTGTTCATTCTTCCAATTCCCCGTGATAGATGCAGTCTTCAGTGTCTTATTTTGAATTGATGCTGGGTTCTATTCTACTTATTCAGCTCATTTTCATCAGCTATCTCATCATATCGTTTTATAAGCAGAAGCACAACTGCGCCTGGAACGATTTGTGCCAACGACAGACGGCGCTCAACCGGATCTATTTTCACGAATTGGAAATGAGTCGGTTCTGGGCAACTCCTGAAGCTGAGTAACAATTCTTTATCTAAATTGATCAGTGATCAATGAATCGATATGTACATTCTATACAGCTTATGTCAACATGTAATTCGTGTGAAATAAAACACTAGTAAGGCACCGGAGATAATCGAGCAAAAAAAGTACAGGCACTATCGCAAGTTATGGGGGCATTGTTGTGGCAGCGCATTCAGAACCACGTGAAATACCTTCTTAATCAAAATTGGACTAAGCTGGAGAAGTCATGGGTGCGTGAGCAAATTCTGTTTTCCTTGAAGTTCCTGCCCCTATTAGGCTTAGTTCTAAAGAATGATCCCGTATCTTGCGACAGCGTCGAAGTACACACTATATATGATCGTACTTATAGACTGCGGAAAAGAAGAAAGATAATTGTGAAGTAAACAATACGATTTTCACGTCAGAGAGCAACCGCTATGCGACCGCGCGCGCACTTTTCACGACTATACCTTTTGCATTATGCATGACTGCGAATGCGAAATCGGGGCATGTGTAAATGGTTATTGCGACGACGCAAGTCGTTCTAGCAGAAGTTCATAGGACCGCGATCGCATATTTGCCTAATGGATGTCAAGTGTGAATATGGCATCGTGCGATTAAGGCATAAGGACGATTAGGCGATTAGTCTATAATGAAAATATACGTGTAGATTAGGCGATTAGGCGGGATGACTACATACGTGTAGATTGATGTGCTCCGGCCATAGAGCGCTGCAGGCGAGTCGCTTAGTGGGCGGAGCAACAAATCAAGACGTATTCTTCCCTTTACGCCTTCTTGCCTAATTCGATACTCGTTGATCGCCTAGCGCACGTACGATTCGCAATTTACGAACAGTTCAATAGTGATTAGCGAGTAAGCACGAACAGGAAAGCATACGTACGACGATCTGGTTTGCTCCGGACGCGAACACGCCCAGTCCGCCTGATCAAGTAGTATCCTTTTTCCTCTACAGCCTAATCGCCCTAAGCGTAAAATGTGATACGCTGAAGTATATTAGATAAAAGTACTTGCCTTGAGACGTTGGTGGTTTACCGGTGAACTAGAATTTGGGAGCAACGCTAGCGTCTGCGCTATCATGAAATTTATCTTCCAACATTCCTCATTAATAGTTTCGCGCCTATAAGACAAAATCAGTAGTTTTAAGAAACCAACAAAACTTTTCTACTCCTTTCTGGAGAGACAAAGGCTGTTTAGCAATCTGCATAGAGTGCCCCATGCAAGATCCATGGATGTCGACGTGGTTATTCAAATGGTACAAGCAGAACATCCTTCACTACAGCGAACTGCCGCACGGCAAGGAAAAGGAACTGCGTTCAATCCCAATCTCCCCAGGGGTAATACTCCCACTATTCTCAGACCAGGTACTCACATTCAAATATAATACACTCTGAACACTTACAGACTCCAAATCACCCGTATTAGTTTGTCGCCCATATTCAATTCATTATTTTTTAACTCCACCAATTCGTTCCCTGGAATGGGAAAAAAATTGGGTCAATTATATAAGCAAAGCTTAAGAGGAAATGCAGAAGGACGCCTTCTACAGAGTCGTAAGTCCTAGTGAGTACTCTTGCCGTACCATACTGAGGTAGTAATGGCCAACGTGGCCTGATCTACCAGCTAAGGTTCTGCTTCAAATCGTGCAGCACGTCCATCACGATTTCCGACATTCATACTGAGGAAGTTCATGCTTGTTCTCGATAACTCCGAAAATATGTACCGAAGCTGCTTTCATCGCTCAGATCCAATCGCAGACGTTCTTCCACCTGAAATACGCGAAGACTTCATACGACACCCATAGCGAACTTAAAGACACATTTTGCGATCGTTTTGGGGAGGGTTTATTGTTTCCCAAAAATATTACATTTACGCGAAGGCAAGTGACCGTAGCTGTAGTACTAGGTGCCTGCAGAAGTCAGCGCCTTGTCTTTTCAAAGGGAAGCGTCCCTGTTGAAGTTCTAGTTTGTATATTATATGCTATATAATACCATTCGCGAAGGAACTCTCTGTCTAATCATAGAATAGAGCATAAATGAAGATTACGAATGATGTATCACTTGGGTCCGTATGCTATCCTCCCCTGAAGGGGTTAGGGGACGGAAATTCCTTTAAATTTTCTCTGTCTTCCCAACTGGGATTACCCTGAATAAAAGGCCTACATTAAATGTATGTATGTAGGTTAAAGTAAACATGCATTGAAAATGAAGAACGACATCGTTCAAAGCAAATGAATTCAAAGGAAACTTAAGCGTCACCTAGCTTCGAGAAGGATAGTATACGGCCCCTGAGTGTAAGTGATAAGGGTAGGGTTTCAAAAAAATAAAAAATAAACAGTTTGAATACAATATGAGCAAAAATGACATAGCGGTCAAACAATGAATCGTACACATATAAGTGCTTTCTCGACAACCTATTAGCGGAATGTTCAAAAGAACTCGCGTTCAAATAATTGGCACATCATTGCTCGATTTCGCTTTAGGGAATATAGAGCTAGGGCAAGTTGTCGGTTTGGCTAATTTTCGCCGACTTGACCTCAAATTCGCAGGCCTGCAAAGGGTTGCGGAAGGAAAACACACCATTTTGTAGGGCAGGCTAATCCCATCCAAAATATATGATTTGATTTGAAAACATGAAATCTTAGTAGAAAAATCATTGGTTGCAGGGAAGCGACACTACTAGGACAACATAACAGCTCTGCTGATCCAAGCACTTGAAGAGATTAGACAAAAATGATAGGAACCATTAGAAGCACATTTCGCGCGATGATCGCATGGGTGGAAAAGCCCTTCCCCTCTCGTCCGTCTTCTGTGAGCTACTCCTCTTCGTAGTACCAAGAAAGTGGTCAATCCATTGGATGTGCATAAATTGCTACGGGCTCTCATCCCGTCAAATTCGAGGAATTTTCTTTATTTCTGCATTACTGGTCGACCACCATCCACATCTACTTCATCTTGGGTGCAATACAGACCCCGTACCAAAAGCAGCTGTCGATGCCTTTGGCCTAAGGCATTTGAAACTACTTTGAACACGGCTTTATCCCGCTCTTCGGAAATGTTGTGGATGCCAGCATCCAACATAAGGGAGAACAGATTCAGGATGACGTTAGCATGGCGACGCAGTATGCGATAGGCCGAATCACAATGCATACAAAAGTGACGAAAGTGCTCGCTGAAAAAGGGTACCGTAATGCACATGAACTTGAACATGAAATTGTAAGCAACTTTGCGCCGAACTGAGGGGACAAGTAGCAAAATGGCCGAACAGGTCACTGAATCTTAATATGACAAGTGACTCTAAAAGCGAACCCAGCTGTTCTGGCAAATATGAATTCCCGAGATTTGGAAGCAAACTGTTAGCTGGGGTCTTCGCCAGTTTGCCAGCATCAATTCGAAGTCGTAAAAACCTCTGAAAGATACTTTATTTCCAGAACGACTTCCAGTGTAGGATCGATGACATTATTTTCATCACGTCAGCTGGGTCTCTTTCTGCCTTCCCGAACAGATTAAAACATAATGGTCAGTTCAGTCACTTTGCTACCTCTCCCCTCTTGTACACAGAAAAATGGTATCCATACGTTCAAAACTCCCACCATAGCCTTCGAGAAGTCATTTAGTTGGTTCATTAAATAGTCAGCGCTGATTCAGCTTGTGCTCCTCTCAGAGCTGAAGGAGCGATTGAATACGAAAACAGACCTGCGGTACCGAACATGCAACTCACGCGGAACAGCAAAATATGAAAGATGAGTGCCCTGCTTAAAACACTTTTACACTGAACTTAAAGGCAAAGGTCGGGCTCAGGCACGCTAGAGAAGTAATTCCCGTGCCTGGAGGTTGTATGTGGGTAGCTGCACACATTGCAGCAACTTCCACCTTGAAAAACCCCGTTAAGGCCCCGGGGCGTTCGGTTTCAATCCAGGGCCGCCTGGTCAATCCAGGACCGCCCACCTCCGGAAGTGGTGCGTGGCTGGCATAACGTGTGAAATCAGCTAGGTTGATTGCCGTATCAACCGATAGAACGACTGACATCTCCAGAAAACTTGTTTGTACGTGCCTCTTTCCCAAGCCAGCCTCCTTCACTGCTAGTGGGAAAGAGGGTTTTGTTAACGGCCTTGTCGACGGTTTTTCTCAGTTTTTTCTCCACTGTCGTTCCACTTCGCATCTCTATACTCAGTTTCAATCGCCATAATACCCCCTTATTGAGCCCGACTTTTGCCTTTAAATGGCGCCGTTACCTGTTTGTCCATTTAAGCATAAAATGTGAATAAAGTTTTCAATGCGCAGCTGCAAAAAAAAAAGAAGCGCGAAAGCATAAAAAACATCATAACATCAAAATAATACAAATAGTTGCATTTGATACTATTTCTGATCCTTCAGTGGTAGACTCTTCTAGGTCGAGAGGGGGATTTTGTCAGATTTACTCTTTGAAAAATACAATCACCTCTTGATGCCACCCATCGCTTGAAGCATTTCGTTAGTCAGCTTCATCGGTGGTGGTAGCGGCTTGGGATCGCGTCCAAGAATAAACCCAAAGTCAACATGAAATATGCGACCATTTTCACATAGTAGCAGGTTGTCTAAATGACGATCACCAACGCCCAGAACATAGCACATCACACAGTACCTGAAAGTTATTATTCAAAACTGGGAAACATATTTCGAGTAGATTTTTTCTTTTAATTTTTTATTATTTTATTATTCTTTTCTGTATGATAAAAACCTCGACATTCAGGGCAACATAGTAATTAGTAATAAAAAGTTACGAAACTCATAAAAACCTACCCAGCTAAAGACCTGACGTAATTGTCGACAACATTAGCTTCGATTCCTAGAGGACCATGTGCATCAGGGCGAGCTTCTTTCATTGCTTCCTGAAGACGTCTGTGTCAGCAGTGAACACATCACCTTCCCACAGCAATTGTTCATTAAAGGCTTGACTAAAGCATCATAATGTGACTAATACCAAACCTTTATGCTATCTGTATTATATCGCTTATAAGTGTTGATGATTTCTCGAAGCGGTTTTGCCTTAACAAACTGCACGAATCCCTCATTGACACCAGTTGACAGCACCTAAGAATAACCATTTCATTCAAAAAATTTACAAAAGCGATAGGAAGAAAAGGTGGATGAAAGACTGATTCTAAATATCCTATATCCTATAAAGATACAGCCAGCTGTTCGCGATCCTGGGAAGTACATATGGTCCAGCTTCGATGCTCGGTTAGGGGAACCTTTTTCTCCACTAGCTTCGTTGGCTGAATTAACACATTGACGACATTGAGACGCGGTAACGCGTCTCACTTTGCGCACCTCGTTGGACATTGAGACGCGTTACCGCGTCTCACCCTTATCATCCCTTTTTCTAGGGCATGCGCAGCTTTTTCCCGAATTGTTTGTCTCTCTTCTATGGATTAGAACATAACATTATTGTGAACGACATAGGTCATTGTTTGTTCAAATATGCTCCAGTTTAGAAGAAGTTTTCCAAGCTCACCGAAACCGGCGGCTTGGTTCATTAATAGTTTTCATGCTATTCTCATGAACACGTCAATAAAAAAGGGTAGTGAAAGTAAATGCAAATCTAAAGAGACAGAAAAATACATGTTTCACTTGGTATAACCACATCAAAAGAGCTTTTGGCATCCACTACAGATAAAATGACTAAAATTTCCTTTTTCATTACCATTACATGTTCTTTAATCGGAACTTCGTCACTATATACTCTATTACCTTCTACGCATTGACTGTTACTGAGATGTTTTTTGTACCACTGGTGCTTTAAAAAGTTATCAATAAAAATTCACGGATCCGAGGTGCGGCGGTCGCACTCGCAAAATCGGCCCGGTCCCACACGGCCAAAAAAGCCAAAACGCGCGCGGTCGTCAATGTGTTAAGTTATAATGCATGACCGTATAACCGAACTTTCTCTGAAAAGGCCTGAAGATCAAACATTCAATGTTACAGGTGATTTGTACAAAGGCGGATTTGGTTATTAAGTGAAGAGATGCCCCCCCGAATATATTAAACAAACATTTCGGTCAGAATAGGACTGCAGAGAGTGAAGCAAGTTTTCCCAAGTGATGAACTTACTGGCGTAAGGTCAATTTTAGGTCGAGTATCCTTCTTGAAACAGGCTGTCCATGATGGCGACCATTTTGTATATACGCTAGCTGATCTTGCCTATAAGTATTTGAGTTCAAGTTAGGTAACTTGAAGTAAGCACAATGCTGTCAAACTATGTGTGCAAAAGCAAAATTTGAAATCGCTGGAACCTGTTTTATTGCTGCTACAAGTCATTCTATTCGATTCATTCTCATATTGTCGGACTTGTCATGTTGCGCCAAAAATGCAGACAACCTATGTTACAAGCATGAACAACTAAGACAAACAATTTAGGATGACCAACTATCAAAAAAAAATAACACACTAGAACCAGATTTGCTCAACTCACCGCAGATCATCACCCTGCTTAAAAATAAGAGTGTACTCCTTATTGGTGTCCGTACCAGTTATCGTTTTGAAAGTCAATTTAACAGGCATCATGGCACTATTGAATAGTACAGCCGAGTCTGGCATCACACCGGCTAGCCTGAAAAAAAAACTGTTAAAAAGATAAATGAGCATTTGCTGTCAGTGCTATCACCCTTCAATCCTCACTTCCCAATGGCAACTTAATGATGCAGTGCAACTGCAATATTCTATTGTATATAACTGTAGAGCTTGAAATGTTTCCCTTATAGCACCATATACAGTGCGCGTCAATTTTATATGCCACCCCCTAATTTTTTCAGTTTTCCGACTTATTTGGAAATTTCGTAAATCGGCATAGCAACCATCGGTTTCGGCGTGTCGGAAAACTAGGAACGGTGTTGTTTGATTTTGGTTAACGCGTGGATTTGATTTGCTCTGTTCTTTTGAAGAAAATGGGCCGCGTCAAATTCTTATGCCATCCTAAATTTTCTTCAGAATTTCTCATGTCTCTAACGCTATTCAGCTATGGTGTGCATGTAATACAAATGAGGAAATCCTCGACTCATGCAATGCACACAAATGGTGAAGCATTTATAACTGATTAGTTCGGAATATTAGCCTTTATACTGGACGGTAGCGGCATGAAAACGCTTTATCAGAGAAACAGCTGTGTGCTCACTAGTACGATCGCTCCTGCTGCTTGTTGTAGAACTCAACGAGGAGTGTATCCAGGCAAAACTGGGGAAATTGAAGTGCTCAAGGAACTCTTAAATTCTCATTTTCCCGCTTCGAATCCGTGGTCAACTTTATTTGTGGTCTCGGCTCCCTGCGAAGCTCGAAGCGTTCACGCTCACAAAGTCTCTGTTCAGAGAGAATATGAGTTGCACTCACAATCCGCGTAGTACCCATCGCCGAACTTTGTCGGGATTCTCTCTGGAAAAATTTTCGTACCGAGCGAGCGAAAATGATGACATGGGCCAGTTGTAACTTGAACGGGACACCGAAGTGGTGGCATGGGCCATCATTGCATCGCCTTGATAAGAAAACTTCGATCGAGTTCAGTGATGGGTACCAGACGGGTAGTAGGTACGAGTCGTGTTCTCTCTAAAAAGGGACTTTGTGAGCGTGAACGCTTCGAGCTTCGCAAGGAGCCAAGACCACAAAAAAAAGTTGACCACGGATTCGAAGCGGGAAAATGAGAATTTAAGAGTTCCTTGAGCACTTCAATTTCCCCAGTTTTGCCTGGATACACTCCTCGATGAGTTCTACAACAAGCAGCAGGAGCGATCGTACTAGTGAGCACACAGCTGTTTCTCTGATAAAGCGTTTTCATGCCGCTACCGTCCAGTATAAAGGCTAATATTCCGAACTAATCAGTTATAAATGCTTCACCATTTGTGTGCATTGCATGAGTCGAGGATTTCCTCATTTGTATTACATGCACACCATAGCTGAATAGCGTTAGAGACATGAGAAATTCTGAAGAAAATTTAGGATGGCATAAGAATTTGACGCGGCCCATTTTCTTCAAAAGAACAGAGCAAATCAAATCCACGCGTTAACCAAAATCAAACAACACCGTTCCTAGTTTTCCGACACGCCGAAACCGATGGTTGCTATGCCGATTTACGAAATTTCCAAATAAGTCGGAAAACTGAAAAAATTAGGGGGTGGCATATAACAATTGACGCGCACTGTATAAATAGAATGGGAATGTTGTTAAACCCCCGTTGATCGTCTTCTGACGGTCCTGAGGGCGAGTGTCTTCAAAGGAATTGTGCTGATTCTAAAATTCTGAGAGAAGGTTAGATAATGATAGTTAAGCGGCGAAAGAAGGCAGAGGAATCAGGCAAGCATACGGTCGCACGACCTCGCCAGGCAGGGAAGCACTGAAGCTTTAGTATGCACATGGACCCTACCCAGCACCCGAGGTTACGCCCATGAATTGAGGTTATAGGCGAAATGCTCTCCCTTGTGTCCAGCTTTCTTTATCACAAGCCTATTTCCTCTCCGCCTTATCAGGCTTTGCTTCTCAAAGAGCCTCCACAAATAGAAGGACTATATTTTTAGGTTATGCGTGGTTGGCTTCATAATTTTTCACAAGTTCGCACATCTATTTTTTTTTCGAGCGCAACAATTAGCTTTGCCCTGGAGTGCGCCTTTATATACCTTGAAGAAAAATGCTAACATCAAGCCAGAGTAGTCAGTCGGTAGCCGACGGGCCTCCTGTGAGCAGCGTGCCACTGATAAAAAAGCTCGACTCTCCCAAGATATTTGGCCAAACTCTTCTACTCACCTTACACTCGGATCAAGTGGTAGATGCAGTCCACGCAGCTCTTTCATATGTCGAGCATTGTTCAACAATGTGCACAAAGCGGCTTGACGTAGATCACGACGACTATGCTTATTTGTCGCCTCTTGCATCAGAATTTTGAGATCTTCGACGAATTGCTAAATGGAATAAAGAAATTGACTAACGTAGAAGTCATGGAACATCAAAGGATCAAAGGTAATTGTAAGTATCAATATGAATATATCAAGTTGAAAAATCGGATGGAACTCGAAGGATTTTCCCAATGCTACGCGACGACACAAAGTTGAATACCAAGCCTCGCAGAAAACTTCGGTCAGCTTCACTCGCAGTTTATACCAATTCAACGCACTTGGAAGAAACATACCCTCTGCATCCTCAGACTCTCCGCCTGCCTTTTCATCTCCGGTGTACCACGTTGCAAAGTCTGCATAAGACGACTGAGTAACCGTTCGTATACCTTAACATATCATTCAACCTTTACAGAAATTCAGAAGAAGAATGAATAGTGAATCGAAAGAATTTCTTCAAAAGTATTGCTGAAGAGGTTACATGGGAGACGGTCCTCTAGCGTAAATTTGCGAAACCTGGTTGCCAGCTAACGCGGACCCTCATTTCAAACCCCCTCAAAAACGCCACTCGGGACAACTACCCCCGTCCACCCTAGTACAGTCGCAAAGTAACCATTTTCACTGATGCCTAGGTGACGAAAAACGAATTCTAACGGCATTTTCTTAAGAACTGAACTCTGACCGATACAGATACACAAAGAGAGAAGACAGGCAACACTTAATTCACATCACCTAAGAATCAACATAAAGACCATCTCTTTCGAACGGTCTACCACCTATCTTTTGTTCAAGAAGAAAGAAAATGAAACGTACCGATGATAAAGCCTCATCGGTTTTACGAGTTGCTTCCGCTTCAACTTTCAAGTGCCAAAACAGAAAATTTGCCACCTTTGGATATCCAGTTGCATATCTGGCAATGAATAGATTATCGAAGTTGCTCCTCAAGTCGCGTACATGAACTAGCTAGAGTCAGAAAAGATAAAAAAGGATAAAAGGATAAAGCATTTGCCGTTGATCAATCCCTTTTTGGGATGCGGCACGCATTCTACTTCCATTTGTACATTCGCAGTGGCATTTGAATGCGATGTGGCCTATACAATGACTTGCGGGGGCCAGCCGATGTTCAAGTCAGTGTTTTTATCCTCCCAGACAAGTCTGGTACCAATTAACCGACCCCGGAGGGATGGAAGGCTTGGTTGGCCCGGGCGACTCACGACCCAGGATTTGATCCCCGGACCGCTCGCGTGGTAAGAGCGCGCACTTGTCACTACACCACTTCCGCCCTATAGGCCAGAAAGGGTTGCGTATATAAAAGTGGGAAAGGCCGTATCGCAGAGCTGCTCATTGAGCTTATTGCAATGCATAGTTCCGCGGTAACTACTCTCCTGGATATCACAAATTTACCCACAGTCACCAATGGCCATATTGACGTCTCACTGCTAGACTCACAATATTTCGTTACAGACGCGCACGGGCGACAGCACGAAGCCCAAACCACTAAACCCAGAGTCCTGTACTCGTGGGTTATGCTAAGTTATTCAGTTTATCAGACCAACTACGACTTTCCGTCAAACACACTTTCCTGTCGGAGAAATAAGGAACTCCATAAAGGTACGCATTAGATTGAGAAAATTGGCGTGGGGAACTGAGCAGGGTTGCCATTGTCTCGCTTGATGAGCAATTCTATTCAAGAAACCGTCAAAAGGACTCACTTGACTAGGAATGACGCTAGATCATCGGTGGTGCGCGCAGCAATCTCGTCCTCTTCGAGCACAACCACCTCTGTCGCTTCCGTCGCCTGCGAATTAGAACACGATTCCATCTGAACTATTTAGGAATCGTCTAACTTACTTTTTGCATCCATGCCTCCTTTCTGAGACGACCGCTCTCCATGGGGACATACGCATGAATGTTTTAGGAAATTGGCTCTCCTTGCGAAACTAGATTCTTTGAGGAACTACGTAGGTTACAGGAAGGAGTCTTGTATTCTTAACTCATGTTACGATTTGTTCCGTCTTCTAAGGACTCTTTAAAGAACGAATCCACGATTAGAAACGAAGGTCGAAGAAAGGAGTAATTCACCTAGTTGAGGGACCCGCGGACCTCCTGAGGGTGCGGAACTGAAGCGCAATTGGCACCGAAGGAGTTGACCTCGGCGACCTATTAGGCTCAATCTTGGCGCGGTGGGCCAGTGCACGCCCACCGATCATCTGATCACTCGCCGCAGGTCTATACGTGGCGAGTGATTAGATAGGTGAGAGAGCGTAGTGTTGAAGAGGGCACAGCGATGAGAGTCGCATCAATGCTCAAATCAACGGGCAAGGGGTCCCATTTCTCGGGTTCTGGGCCGTTTCTCATGGTTCTTCCTTCTTTCGTGTACCACTCACCATTCGCTAGGTTAATTTTGAAATGGGTTGCTTTTTCAACCGAATTATCCTTTCGACTATGAACGCCACAAGCAGGATAAAAAAGGATAAAGCATTTGCCGTTGATCAATCCCTTTTTGGGATGCGGCACGCATTCTACTTCCATTTGTACATTCGCAGTGGCATTTGAATGCGATGTGGCCTATACAATGACTTGCGGGGGCCAGCCGATGTTCAAGTCAGTGTTTTTATCCTCCCAGACAAGTCTGGTACCAATTAACCGACCCCGGAGGGATGGAAGGCTTGGTTGGCCCGGGCGACTCACGACCCAGGATTTGATCCCGGACCGTAATACACTTTGATAAGTCGGTATTATTGAAAGCTGCGCCAGGCGATAGCTGTAAGACTACAGTGTTTCATAGTTAAGACTCCCGAAAAATTGCGAATTGAGGTCCCTCCGTTGCCATCAAGGCGAATATTGTCTAGGAATTCTTCGAATATGGTTCATAATGAATCACGGAACATTAACTCAAATCACCATATACAACTTAGAAGGGCGACGCTGTTGCGTAATGGCTAATCGGGGGTTCTAGGTGAAATGTGACCCAACGCTCACGGCTGACCCTCATATCCTACGCTTTTGGCTCCAGAGAAGCAATAAAATATTGGGAAGAGACTGGATGCCGACCTCAATTTTTAAGTGAAATTTACTACTGATTGAAATACACGACAGAATTTTCCTATGTGGTTTGGGTATTCTTATCAGTCTGAAGAAGTTGAATAAGTGACGACCAAATCGCTGATTTGACACGTTGACGACTGCGCAGGACACATGCACAGTTTTAAACGGATGAACCTATTTTGTATGGTTGTGGTCACCCGTAAGAGGCCATTTCTTTAGCAATGTTTTGAAGCTGCTTATATACATCACCAGCAAAGGAATGTGAACAGTGCGTAGATGCGCACACAACGGCGGCCGTCAACGTGTAACGCCAACTGAGGTTTGTGTCAGACTTCGCAATTGCAATCGCGACGGTGGGGGGGGGGGGGGAAGGCGTACTTCTGGGACTCGCCAGAATGGTTGGTGATTGCACCAGAGCAAAACAACTTAACGGAAATTTGATAACCACAGCACTCTTCTAAATTCTGGTGCCTCCCTAACTCGTGATTTGTGAAACGCGACTTTAGCAATCGGAAGTCTGACACTCATTTGACATTCTCCTTCTCCTCTCGTTAAGAAAAGAACAAAGAGTATTCAAGTAATAGCTGATCAAAGGAATGTCGAAGCCAACAAAGCTAGAATCCAGGTCAATTTTCGCTTATCTATCCTTTTCTAGCTCCCCCCAGCTCTTCCTACATATGGTATCCCTGGCTCAGCACTTCGGCGCCAAATAAAGTTGACTGACCGTAAAATAGCGACAGCAGCAACTAGCTCGCTTTGCATAATATTATAATCTGAATGAAAGCATCCTGTACCTGTTCAACAATAGCAGCATCAGTTGTAGGGAGCGGTTCGTATTTGAGTGCCTGAACCAACTGCGGCAGGTATAGCAATACTTGGTCAAGGAGAAGCCGCGTCGAACAACCTCGACACTGCATAGCACCTTTAAAATAACCAATTTAGAATAGCTGAAAAATTCTTCTGTTGATTCTGGTTGTACCTGACGCTTGGATGAGTGAACGCTGGGGATAGAAGTTCCAGAGCATCTTCGGCTTCAATCGGGGTCCAGTCACTGGAAATGAACGGTTGCTTTCGCTTTGTAATACTGCAATTTTACGCCTACAACGACGGGAGTAACTCACTTCAGTAGGGCGAGTGCATGTTGTTCTTCACCGGGTTGATCCCAATTCACCGAACGGAGAAACTTATTCAAAGCTCGACGATCAGCTTGCAGGAAGAAAGCGGAACTTCCACACCAAATCTCGTTGTTCTCGGGTAAGGGACTGAGATGATGGCAGCTGGAATGTTCACGCTGAGAAAAAAGGATCACACGGCCATATTTAAGAAGATAAGAACATGCTACTTGACCCGTAATAAGGAAATAGCGGAAGTAATTACCCGTATGATGGTCTCAAGACGATCCTTTGTTTGCTTATTTGGTTTCAACTGCTTGTCCATAGCTCCCGCTCGAGCATTTCTTGTCATCACGTTGTGTTTCGTCTCCGCCAGATTTTCCAATCCCAGCTCAGGATCGGATACCCGGAATGTCGCACTCACGCCGCCTCCACCAATCGACGTCACGATTCTCAGCTGAAACCGTAATAAAGAACACGAACTCTCAAATCTCTCTTGCTACACTGAAGCCTACATTCGAGTCCGCAAAATCGCGGCCACAAATAGGCACAAAAAAAAATACGAAGGTAAACATGTTCTCTAGCTGCGGCCTCATAACAAAATTTGTGTAATGGACCAGAACAAATGTTCAGAAACGAGAGGAAAAATTTTATTCTCACGTCTGGAGTTGGATCCTCGTAGTACACCACATCATAATACTGGCCATCGATCGTATTGGATAGACGCCATTTTGAACACAAGGAAAAGGTAGCGTTGAGTCGAAGCGAATTTCCGCTAAAACAAATGAGCTTCAAACAAAAAAAAACTGGATGCGTGATCATCAATAAAACATCGCTGAAAACTAACATTGTTGCGAAGCTCCTCCACCTTTCTGAAGTGAAAAAAAAATAGTCGGACCTAAATTCCGCTGTTGCGTGAAACCTAGAAAGAGAGAATCTAACTTAAATATTTATTGGATTAAATGCGTACGTGATTGATTTAGGTCTTGTGAAGCTCCAGGGTTCGACACTTCCGAAAAACAAGATTATATGGAAAACTGAGAAGCAGCTGGTCTCGAAGGTTAGACCTACGAAACGAAAATTGATGGGAGAAAGCTTACTTCGGTTATGACCAAAGTATAGGCAGAATACGCCAGAATTCTGCAGACAAGACCAGTCATATGTAGCTGCTACTAGGACGCGTGACGACCCTGCTCATAGTGATAAACCAGAGAACCGTCTCACTCTTTCACGGCTCTAGCAAATATGTTCCATTCAGAGAGGAAAGGAACACTTCGAAGTTTCACCACTGACCTGGACATAAACATTTTAAATCCTAAGATTGGGCAAACAAAAAAATGTGTCGAAAAATAGCCCCCTTTTCTAATTCGCATGTACTATAAATTTGCTACAGCTTATGATTTACGAACCTCGCTAATTGCTCTTTGGGCAATTTACATTTGGACACTATACCATTGTTATACCAACCAAACCATCACCGCGATGTACCACCTTCATTGGACGTTTATATTAAAACGCAAGTTATTCAAAGAATTAGTGATCGCGAATAAAAGCCCCAGTGCTACAAAAGAATGATCAGTTCACTGACACCTCGTTGCAACCACTGTACTAGCCTACGGCTTTTATGCGAGGGCGACCTTGCGTTGAATTTACACAAATGATCTCGAAACAGCTTCAAACGGTACCTGTTTTAACAGTTCCCTTAAATGGCTATCATTTGGATCGGGGCACTTCCACTGTTCCGCACATCGATGGAATGGGTCCAACTCTTCCGACAATTCCATCTGAAAACACTCTACCTTCACTAGTACAACGGCACTGAATTCAAATGGCCACAATTGTAAAACTTGAGTTCTAATTGCAGTTAAAGTCACGATCAACCAAGAATGAAAGAGTTGAAATTCGCAATGAAAAGCATACAGCAGACTACTGGACAAAATATGAATTCTAACTGGATTTCTTAAAGGCTTAAAATTTTCAGTACTCTGGAAAATCGGAAAATTGATCACATGACATCATTCATCATCATATAAGTTGAAAATTAGTGTGCAGCACCTGCACCTCCCGAAAGGAGAAAGCAAGACATACTAGACGGATTAGAATTGTGTCGAAACAGCTTACCTGAACATCTAGCGTTCCTGACTTGAGCACTCCTCTCTTACTAAACAATGGTAAGGATGACTGCGCAATGAGTCGCTTTGGCAATGGCTGCGGTACGCCCTCGGTCGAGACTCTCTTCTCCTCGTGTGGAAACAAACTCAGCGATTCTGTTCCAGATGTCAGTTCCCAGATCGAGAAATGTATGAATGCGTCGCGACTGAGATCACAATACCTGTAAAGAGAAATAAATGAACTAGAGCATTCATAGCAGACAATTACTCCACAAACGCCGATATTGCTCAACAAATT